>CAUYON010005895.1:0-13822 GCA_963573935.1 Arctocebus calabarensis | reverse complement strand
GGGCCCACCAAACAACAATGACGGCTGCAACCAAAAAATGGCCGGGCATTGTGGTGGGCGCCTGTAGTCCCAGCTACTTGGGAGGCAGAGGCAGGAGACTTGCTTGAGCCCAGGAATTGGAGGTTGCTGTGAGCTGTGACTCCACAGCACTCCACCGAGTGCGATAGGGTGAGACTCTTGTCTCCACAAAATAAAAAATAATAATCAAAAAATAATAATAATAAATAAGTAAACAAACAAATCATTTCGGTTTGATGCTCATAGCACAGTGGTTATGGCGCTGGCTACATACACTGAGGCTGGCGGGTTTGATCCCAACCCAGCCCAGCTAAGCAATAATGACAACTGCCACAAAAAATGACCAGGTGTTGTGGCGGGCACCTGTAATCTTAGCTACTTGGGAGGCTGAGGCAAAGAGAATCACTTAAAGCCCAAGAGTTGGAGGTTACTGTGAGCTGTGATGCCACAGCACTCTACTGAAGACGACATAATGAGACTCTGTCTCAAAAAAAAAAAAATACTGAAGTAATAATGCTCCCCAAACAGAACTAAATGGACCAGTTCCAAGGAACCTGAGCTGGCCTCAGATGGCTTGCAGCCTACTGCAATTGCCCTTGGATCAATCTGCATCTTCCCCTCTCTTATGCTGTGTGGGCTGTTCAGGAATCTAGGTGCCCAGGCTTGGAATTGATACCCTTAGGAAAGGGCTGTCATCCTCTAACATTCACTAAATGTTTGTGGGGAAGTGTTGCCAAAACACTGTAAATGATTCCTTGTTAGGTCAGGAATACATTAGAGGGATCACAGCTACCCTGCTGAAATCTATTCATGCAACAAATATTTATTGAGCACCAATTTATTGAGGTATAATTTTAGGTGGCACAAGTATTTATAAAACATAAGTAAACCACCTTAAAAGGAGATTTCCCTAACAAAAAATGTTTTTAAATGACACTTCAATTCTAACATATAAATTCTAAAATATACCTATATATCTCTTTCAAATTCATAAATCAGATTTTTAGTTCTCTCAGAGCATTAAAGAAGCTATTGGTTCTAGGCAATATACTAATAATAGGTACCTGGTTTATAAAGGACTTTTATTTTGAGGTATCATCCATAAATATAGCCACTCTGTGGGAAAACCAGGGCTTTCTCACGGTGCTGTTGGAAGTGTAAATTGTTCTTAATACCTGTGAAGGCAGTGTGGCATTGTCTTCTAAACAACCAATATTTACCCTAGAAAATCCATATTTCATAATATAGAGACATTGATTGTAAGAGTATTATTTATAATAACAAAAGACTGGACTCAGCCTAAATGTTCATCAGCAGGGGCTGGTTAAGTAAGTTGTGATACAGCCTTATAATGGAGCAATATGCAACTATAAAAGAGAAAATAACTCATATGCACATATAATATGGAAAAACCATAAGTATATTCTCATTGTCATTTTTTTAAAAGGAAGGCACATAATTACATATGTAATAGAATAGTATGCCATTATTTGTGTAAAAATTGTATATATGGAGAACTATATAATATTTATATATGCATATCCAGATTTCTCTGGGGGTACACAAGAAACTAATAACAAATAAGGAAGGAGATTACTCATTATAAAGCTTCTTTTATATACATGTATTTAATTATATGAATGTATTACATATTGTAAAAATTAAATAATTTATTTTAAAATTAAAATAGATCTAACTGCACTCTTTGCTTTAGATCAGAACAGTACGTTAGCACTGCTATGTTTGATAATTTGTGTTATTTCCATAATTTGAAGGAAGGTCATACTCTTTTTAATGTTTTACTTTGTCATTCAAGATTTTGGACCTGCAGCAGAAAATAGAAAATGTTCCTAAAGTCTGTCTCACAGACAGTTGTATTTTGGGAAAGAATCAACTAGAGGAAAAGATAAAAGAAGCAATAGAAAATGAAGCTAAAGTAAAGAAACAATATCAGGAAGAACAACAGAAGAGGTAAGAGGAGCAAAGATCTCAGGTTCCTGAGAATTTAACTATGACTGAGTTCATCAGCAGTGCCAATTTACTCTAACGGCATATCAGAGAGTATTTCGGCTCTTTCCCACTGCAGTAAACTCTATCATGCGACTTTTTATAAACATGCAGTCCCCCCGGGTTATGAACGAGATAGGTTTGGTAGGTTTGTTCTTAAGTTGAATTTGTATGTAAGTTGGAAAAAGTGCATTTACCTATTACCTGTAATAGCCTCTGTTCGTAAGTGTGAGTTATACATCAGTTTATAACTCTGGGACTGCCTGAATTGCACTTACCACACTGTATTCTAATTATTTTCTTGTTTGCCTCTGGCACAGGGTATGGAATTCTTTTTTATTTATTTATTTATTCATTTATTGATACAGAGTATGTCTCTGTCACCCTGGGTAGAGTACCATGGCATCATACCTCAAAACAACTTCAAACTCTTGGACTCAAGCAATTCTCCTGCCTCAGCCTCCCAAGTAGCTAGAACTACAGGTGCCAGCCTCAACTCCTGGGTAGTTTTTCTATTTCTAGTAGAGATAGGTTTCTCAGGCTGTCCTCAGCTATTGAACTCCTCAGCCCAAGCATTCCACACCTGCCTTGGCCTCCCAATGCTAAGATTACTGGCATGAGCTACCATGCCTGGCCAAGAGTGTGAAATTTGTAAAGTCAGAGATTATTTCTTGTTCTGGGACACACCTGGCATACTAATAAATTTTCTTGAATGACTAGTTTGCCTGTGAAATATGATATTCTGGGATTTGCTTTGTATTTTTTTTTTTTTGAGACAGTCTCACTATGTCACAGTTGGTAGAGTGCTGTGGTGTCACAGCTCACAGCAACCTCAATTGCTTGGGCTTAAGCAATTCTCTTGCCTCCGCCTCCCAAGTAGCTAGGACTATAGGCACCTGCCACAACACCTAGCTTTATTTTTGTTGTTGTTGTTGTAGTTGCCATTGTTTGGCAGGCCCGGGCTGGGTTCAAACCCACCAGCTCCAGTGTATGTGACTGGCACCCTAGCCTCTAAGCTACAGACGCTGAACCATACTTTTTTTTTTTTTTTGAGACAAAATCTTACTATGTCACCCTTGGTAGAGTGCCATGGTGTCACAGATCACAGCAACCTCTAACTCTTGGGCTTAAGCAATTCTCTTGCCTCAACCTTCTAAGTGGCTGGAATTGCAGGTGCCCACCATAACACTTGGCTATTTTTTTGTTGCAGTTGTCATTGTTGTTTAACTGGCTCAGGCCAAGTTTAAACCTGCCAGCCTGGGTGTATGTGACCAGGGCCCTACCTACTGTGTTATGGGCCCTGCCAGATTTGCTTTTCTAATTCTCTGACATGATTATTACAAAATTCAGACCACAGGCTTGGTGCCTGTAGCTCAGCAGCTAAGGCCACATATACCAAGGCTGGCAGGTTTGAGCCCAGCCTGAGCCTGTTAAATAACAACTGCAATAAAAAAATAGCTGGGCCTTGTGGTGGGTACCTATATTCCCAGCTTGGGAGGCTGAGGCAAGAAAATGGCTCAAACCGAAGAGTTGGAGGTTGCTATGAGCTATGACGCGATGGCACTCTACCAAGGGCGACATAGTGAGACTCTGTCTCAAAAAAAAAAAAAAAAAAAAAAAAATTCAGACCACAATGAAGTTGTTAGTTTATATTTATCTGCTGATTTTCTTCAATGAAGTTCTAAGTACTTTATAGCATCTTCAGATAGGAACTATCATATATGTTTTTTCAAAACAATAATGATTATTTTCTTTTATTTTGGATTAATATAAGGGTACATACAATTAGGTTACATCATTTGGTTTATAAGGTAAAGTACAAATTATAGTTGTGTCCATCACCCAGGAGGTGTGCCATATATCCCTACATTGTACCTGTTAAGTGGGAACTTACTGAGCTCCCTCCCCACTTCTTTCTTCCTCCCTTCTTGAATTTAATTGTTTGTCTCTTATGTGGGCCTATAGTTGTTTATGTACAAGTTTCAAATTAGTATTGAGTACATGGGATACTTGCTCTTCCATCCTTGAAATACTTTACTAAGGAGATTGTTCTTCAACTCCATCCAGGTAAATACAAAAGATGTAAAGTCTCCATCTGTTTTTATGGCTGAATGGTATTCCATGGTACACTTACCACCATTTTTCCTCACACTCCATATAAATGGTATCATTATACAAAAAACTAACCAAAGGCCGAGCATGGTGACTCACACCTGTAGTCCTAGCACTCTGGAAGGCCAAGGTAGGTGAATTGCTTGAGCTCACAGGTTCAAGACCATCTGAGCCAGAGTTGTCTCTGAAAAGAGCTGGGCATTGTGGCGAGTGCCTATAGTCCCAGCTACTCTGGAGGCTGAGACAAGAGAATCACTTGAGCCTAAGAGTATGAGGTTGCTGTGAGCTGTGATCCCATAGCACTCTACCGAGGGCGACAAAGTGAGACTGTCTCAAAACAAACAAACAAAAAATCCTTACCAATAAGTGGTGCAAAAATTACAAATAATCAAATACAAACAATATAAGGAATTCACAACACAATCTAAAATTCCACAGCTTAACACCATTTTCCTTCCAAAGTTTTTTCCTAAGAGACTTTGAGACAGAGTTTTCTAACACTGCAACAAAACTCTCAAATAACAGACAAGACAGGGTACAGATGCTATCCAGACTAGCACCTCATACTGCACCCCAGACTCCCTATAGGGCTGGAAGGTAAACCCTCCCCAAATGGTGGCAACAAAACTCACAAAACTAACGAGGCATTGTGGTGAGCACCTGTAGTCCCTGCTACTTGGGAGGATGAGGTAAGAGGATTGCTTGAGCCCAAGAGTTTGAGGTTGCTATGAGCTATGTTGCCATGGCACTCTACTGAGGGTAACAGACTGAGATTCTGTCTCAAAAAAAAAAAAGTCCACAAATAACAAATAGACAATACAAGGGATCCTCAACCTGCAAAAGCAAGGGCCTGTCAGACAAATAGAATCCGAAGAGGACAAATGCTACCCCAAATGGCACCACAGATGGTGCCCCAAATACCCCCACGGGGCTATAAAGTAAACTCTTCCCAAACTGGCCTAGTCCCAAATGCCACCTCAGATGGTACGTCAAATACCTTAAGGGCTGGAAGGTTCACAAAAACCTTCCCAAATGGTGACCTAGACCCCTCTTTCCCGGGAACCACAAATGAGCTCCAAATTCCAAACAGGTTTCCTAGTTCCACTCAACCTCATGACTTCCACCCCTAAAGGCATCTCAAAACAAACAAAATCAATAGGAAGGTCTGAAACCCTTCCATATGTGTGGAATAAGGGTCTCTGCATGCACTCATAATGCACAACCTAATGCCAAAACCACCCACCTTTTTTGGCCAAACTAATGTGTGTTTTCCATGTACTGATTTATAAGCACACCTATAATTCCTGTCTCCCTAAAAATGTATAAAACCATCACTGAGAGTCTACTTGCTGAAGGCTTCTTAGGTGTGGCCTCAAATTTGGCTCAGAATAAACCCCTTGAAATTATTTTATGGAGGCTTGGTGCCTGTAGCTCATTGGCTAGGGCACCAGTCACATACACTGGAGATGCGGGTTTGAATCCAGCCCTGGTCTGCCAAACAATAATGCATCTACAACCAAAAAATAGCTGGTGTTGTGGCAGGCACCTATAGTCCCAGCTACTTGGGAGGCCTAGGCAAATGAATCTCTTAAACCCAAGAGTTTGAGGTTACTGTGAGCTGCGACACCACAGTACTCTACCCAGAGCAACACAGTGAGATTCTGTCTAAAAATAAGTAAATAAATAATTTTGTAGAGTATGGCTTCTCTAACATCAACAATAATACAAAGTTGTCAAAAATTCTCATTGGCATACAAAAATAACATTGATGAATAATTGGCTGTAATGGCTTGGTGCTCATAGCACAGTGGTTACAGTGCCAGCCATAAACACCAAAGTTGGTGGTTGGAACCCATCCCAGCCCCACTAAACAACAATGACAACTGCAACAAAAAATAGCCAGTTGTTTTGGCAGGCGCCTGTAGTCCCCGCTACTTGGGAAGTTGAGGCAAGAGAAGCGCTTAAGCCCAAGAGTTGGGAGGTTGCTGTGAGCTGTTACACCACGGCACTCTACCCAGGGTGACATAGTGAGACTCTGTCTCAAAAAAAAACTATTTTAGAGCTCGGTGCCTGTGGCTGAATGGGCTAAGGTGCCAGCCATGTACACCTGAGCTGGCAGATTCAAATCCAGCCCGGGCCCACCAAACTAGAATGACAGCTGCAACCAAAAAATGGCTGGGCATTGTGGCGGGCGCCTGTAGTCCCAGCTACTTGGGAGGCAGAGGCAAGAGACTCTCTTGAGCCCAAGAATTGGAGGTTTACTGTGAGCTATGATGCCAAAGCACTCTATCCAGGGTGACAGCTTAAGGCTCTGTCTCAAAAAATATATATATATATATATTTTTAAATTGCAAGAGAACTTTTGTCCACCCTGTATAAGCGATTGTGAACTGTAAAATTTATAATAATAAAAAAATAAATAATATATTATTTATATATAATAAATAATACGTTATTAGGCTATATGGCATCGGTTAAAGTGCCTAAGTTGACATTATTAGGTTAACTTATTTTTTCTTTTGCTTGCTTTAGGCTCATCATGTTCTTCTTTCTCTAGTTTTGTAAGGTAGAATCTTAGATTATTGATTTTAGATTGTTCTTCCTTTATAATACATTTAATGCTATAAGTTTCTTGTTTTTGTGGTATCCACATATTTTGTAAGTTATAATTCATTTTTATTTGGTTCAAAATGTTTAATTTTTCACAAGACTCCCTCTTTGACGCAGGTATCATTTAAAAATGAGTTTTACTCCCAAATCTTTAGGATTTTCCATTTATCATCTTTTTGTTGATTTATAGTTTCATAATATATGGTATAGGTCAGGTGCAGTGGCTCACGCCAATAATCCTAGCTCTCAGGGAGGACAAGGTGGGTAGATTGCTTGAGTTCAAGAGTTTCAGACCAGCTTGAGCAAGAGCAAGATCCCGTCTCTAAAAATAGTTGGCATTGTGGTAGGCACTTGTAGTCCCAGCTACTTAGGAGGCTGAGGTAAGAGATCACTTGTGCCTGAGTGACTGAGGTTGCTGTGAGGTATGTTGCCTTGGTACTCTACTGAGGTCAACAGACTGAGACTCTGTCTCAAAAAAGAATTTTTTATTTTGAGACAAAGTCTCACGTTATCACACTTGGTAGAGTGCCATGGTGTCACAGCTCACAGCAACCTCAAACTTTTGGGTTCAAGAGATTCTCTTGCCTCACCCTCCCAAGTAGCTGGGATTACAGGTACCCGCCACAATGCCTGGCTATTTTTAGAGTCAGGGTGTCACTCTGGCTCAGGCTGGTCTCGAACCTGTGAGCTCAGGCAATCCACATGCCTCTGCCTCCCAAGTGCTGGCATTATAGGTGTGAGCCACCATGTCTGGCCGTCTCATAAAAAATTTTTTATGGAAAAAAAAAGTGATATAACTTTGAGTTACATAGATATATGTAATAGATTTATGCAATATGTATGGCTTTTAGACATTTTTTGCCATCATAAACAATGTTATGATGAATATCTTTGTACATAAGATTTTGCGACTATAGGGGCGGCACCTGTGGCTCAGTGAGTAGGGCGCCGGCCCCATATACCGTAGGTGGCGGGTTCAAACCCAGCCTCCGCCGAACTGCAAAACAGGCGTTGTGGCGGGTGCCTGTAGTCCCAGCTACTCAGGAGGCTGAGGCAAGAAAATCGCCTAAGCCCAGGAGCTGGAGGTTGCTGTGAGCTGTGTGACACCACGGCACTCTACCAAGGGTGACAAAGTGAGACTCTGTCTCTACAAAAAAAAAAAAAAAAAAAGATTTTGCAACTATAGTGAAGTGTGATATGTATCATACTAAAGGTAGGTTAGGAGGGGTAGGTTGCTGGGATAACACATAGCAGGGACATTTATGGAGCTGGAGAGCTTAAGAAAGCCTTTTTCTGGCTTGGCGCCTATAGCTCAGCAGCTAGGGCGCCAACCACATATACTGAAGGTGGCGGGTTTGAGCCCAGGCCGGGCCTGCCAAACAACAATGACACCTACAACCAAAAAATAGCCAGGTGTTAAGTGTGGGCGCCTGTAGTCCCAGCTATGTGGGAGGCTGAGGCAAAGAGAATCACTTAAAGCCCAAGAGTTGGAGGTTGCTGTGAGCTGTGACGCCACAGAACTCTACCATGAGGGTGACATAGTGAGACTCTGTCTCAAAAAAAAAAAAAAATTTAGGCTCGGCACCTGTGGCTCAACGGGCTAAGGCGCCAGCCACATACACCTGAGCTGGCGGGTTCAAATCCAGCCCCAGGGCCCGCCAAACAACAATGACGGCTGCAACCAAAAAATGGCCGGGCGTTGTGGTGAGCGCCTGTAGTCCCAGCTACTTGGGAGGCAGAGGCAAGAGACTCGCTTGAGCCCAGGAATTGGAGGTTGCTGTGAGCTGTGATGCCACAGCACTCTACCCAGGGTGACAGCTTGAGGCTCTGTCTCAAAAAAAAAAAAAAAGCAAAAGCTTGGTCACATAATAAGTGGAACTACCTTAAAGTTTCAATTAATAAAAGTTCCTGCTTCCAAACTGTTTCACAGGAAGGTAGGGTTAGGGCTGGGAGCAGACATCAGGACCCCATGTTTCCAAGTTCTTGGTTCCCAGTACTGAAGAATGGTTACTGGTACGGAGTCGAGGCAGTAAATGAGCAGAGCAAGCAGGTATAAACATGCAAAATGCCAAAGCTCTTTTTGTTTTTGTTTTTTTGAGACAGAGTCTTACTCTACTGCCCAGGCTAGTGTGCCCAGGTGTCATCTTAGCTCACAGCAACCTTAAATTCCTGAGTTCAAGCAATCCTCCTGCCTTAGTCTCCCAAGTAGCTGAGAAGAATACAGGTGATTGCCACCACACCCAGGAAATCTTTCTTTCTTTCTTTTTTTTTTTTTTTTTGGTAGAGATGGGTCTCACTCTCCTTCAGACTGGCCAAAGTTCTATTAAGGATTGAAGCATAGTACATTCCAAAGAAGGGATGGGTCAGAGCCCAAGAGTGGAGGAGACACTGAGTTTAACAAGATTTCTCCTTTTATGCTGACTCCCAAATTTTATGCTATGTGAATTTTATATTTATACTCAGTTAAGAACTGGATATTCAGGACTTTTTTGGAAAAGGGTGTATTCCTAGAATTTGAAACCCTCTCTTTTTCTGCACTTGTAAGGGAATCTCCAACAGTTGCCACAGTTTTGTAGATTGTCAAGGCTCTGGTGGGTGTGATTTTTTACTATACTAATGAGGTTAGTCCATTTAGGGACACTATTACCTCAACTGTGCCCCTGCTTCAAAGGCCCCCCCTTACAATTGAGGCCTTGATTATCTGTCTACTTTGTGGTTTCTCTACCTCTTTCTGATTGGTCAGTCCTTGGACAGCCTCTATTGTAGACCAAACATCAGGTCAGTCCTTGGGGACCCTTGAGATGGCATCTGTTCTTTCTCAGGCGCCTCCTCCGTAGGATCCTAATGAGGCTGCTCCCCACACAACCCAAGTCAGTATGGTCACATCTGTCTGTTAATGTCAGAAAGTCCCTGGGACATTGATTAGCCTCTTTCTCGAGGCAACTCACCTGCCAAAATAGCCTAACTGCGTACATCATCCATCCGGCTCATGTCTAACTAACTGCCTAACCTAACGGTACCTGTAGTGTGCGACCTGGTTCCGCAGGAAACAAATACCGAAAACCCCACAAACCATCCTATAGGCCAGGAGTTTACAAACGTTTTGGTTTTAGGACTTAAAATCATGAATTATTAAGAACCCCAAAGAACTTTTTCTTTTTAATATGGGTTATATTTATCAATATTTGCAGCATTACAAATTAAAATGGAGAATTAAAAGTATTAATTTATTGAAAATAACAATCCATGCTAACGTAAATAATGTTCTTTCATGAACATCGCTGTATTTTCTTTTTTTGTTTTTGCAGCTTTTGGCCGCGGCTGGGTTTGAACCCGCCACCTCTGGTATATGTGGCCAGTACCCTACGCCTTTGAGCCACAAGAGCCAGCCTTTATTTTTTACTTTTTTTCTGAGACAGAGTGTCAAGCTGTCACTCTGGGTAGAGTTCCATGGCGTCACAGCTCACGGCATGGGCTTAAGTGATTCTCTTGTCTCAGCCTCCCAAGTAGTTGGGACAACAGGCGCTGTCACAACGCCTGGCTATTTCTTCTTCTTTTTTTTTAATGTTACTCCCTAATTTTATTTGCCTTTTGTTAATATATATATATTTTAATTAAATCTTAGCTGTGTACATAAGTGCAATCAAGGGGTACAATGTGCTGGCTTCATATACAATCTGAAATATTTTCTTTTTTTTTTTTAGAGACAGGATCTGGCTCTGGTTCAGGCTGGTCTCTAACTCCTGAGCTCAGGCAATACACTTGCCTTGGCCTCCCAGAGTGCTAGGATTACAGGCATGATCCACTGTGCCCAGCTATTTCCTATTATTACTGTTCTACATTTTTTATGATTTTAATATAGAGTATGGGACAGGGAACATAGGTTAGAAGTAGGATGTTTAAGTAGACCCCAATAAGACCATGGACATAAATTATAGGAGTGATAATTAATATTTGGGAAGTCTCATGTTTAGACGATTTTGCATTTTTGACCATATTGAGGTAACAGAAGAAAGGAGATATTTTATTTTTACTTTTATTTTTGAGAAACTTTTCTTTTTAATGAGGTTTAGATGTTTTGTATTTTTTTTTGAGACAGAGTCCCACTATGTTGCCCTCGTAGTGTAGGGGCCTCACAGCTTACAGCAACCTCTAACTCTTGGGCTTATGCAATTCTCTTCCTTCATGTTTTGGGTTGTAGATGACGTTGTTTGGCGGGCCCAGGCTGGGTTAGAACCCGCCAGCTCTGGTGTATGCGGCTGGCGCCCGAGCCACTGAGTTACAGGCTTGCAGCCAATGTTTTGTACTTTTTAACTTCTAAAAAGTACTTAACGTTTTGTACTTTTTAACTTCTGAAAAGTACTTACTGTCCCTGAGAGGGCATCCCTGGCTGGGGTGAGCCTCCTCTGTTTAGTCAGACAGTCTCTTTGTCTTAAAGGGCCAGGCTTACAGGCTGTGTATTTTGTAACAGATTTTTTTTTTTTCCTGAGACAGAGCCTCAAGCTGACGCCCTGGGTAGAGTGCTATGGAGTCACAGCTCAGAGCAACCTCCAACTCCTGGGCTTAGGCGATTCTCTTGCCTCAGCCTCCCAAGTAGCTGGGACTACAGGTGCCCGCCATAATGCCTGTCTATTTTTCTGTTTTGCAGTTTGGCTGAGGCCAGGTTTGAACCCGCCACCTTCAGTATATGGCACGGCGCCCTACTTGATGAGCCACAGGTGCCGCCCTGATTTGGGGGTTTTTGATCTACTTCTCTCGTTTCTGTTTTTTTTGTCCATTATCTGTAATCGTTGTTCAATTTTTAACTTATTTATAATAAACAAATATTAATTTTAAGTTTATTATTATTATTATTTTTTTGAGACAGAGCCTCAAGCTGTCACCCTGGATAGAGTGCTATGGCATCACAGCTCACAGTACCCTCCAATTCCTGGGCTCAAGTGAGTCTCCTGCCTCCACCTCCCAAGTAGCTGGGACTACAGGCGCCCGCCACAACGCCCGGCCATTTTTTGGTTGCAGCCACCATTGTTGTTTGGCGGGCCCGGGCTGGATTCGAACCCACCAGCTCGGGTGTACGTGGCTGGTGCCTTAGCTCGCTGAGCCACAGGCGCCGAGCCAAGTTTATTATTTCTAATAATATAAGTACATCAAGATATGACTCTTTTCCTAAATACCCATATATAGCCATAGCTGTAAGCTGTGCGGCCATGGCACTCTACCCAGGGTGAGTAGGAAACCAAAAAAAAAAAAAAGGAGAGAAAGAAGACAGAATTACAGAGTAAGAAGGTATAGGCTTACAGAGCAAGACACATTCCCCATAGATAGCAAATGTGCCTCCACTGTTGCAACAAAGAGAAGGCAAAGGCTATGGCCCGAGGTGCTCTTTTATACATCTGGGTCAGGACTACCTCATGGTTCAGAGGTCATCTGAAACGTGAGTCTTACTGTGCAGGTGGACCTCCTTTGAGCCTGAGAGCCCCCTAGGAGTGTGAACCACAATGGTCACCTTCAAGACTCTATTGTATAACTGTTGTTAGGCTAGAGAGTCTTCTACTTCATTTTTGGAGCTGCATGCTGAATTCTGATTGGTAGATTAGTAGAACAGTCTCTCTTCCCCAGGTGTAAGCAATCAATTGGGACAAAATTAGGATGGGAGGCACCAAGATGAAGACCTGGGGTCCTTCCTCAAGAGTGGGGGATTCCCTAACATTAGTACATTAAAGGTTAGTTGAAATGTAGAATATGAATTCTTACCAGTGAGCTTTTTATATTCTGTCATACGAAAATTCATTGGTCTAACTTTTACTTTGACTGAAAATATTGTTTTATTGAATTATGCAAATATTCCATGTGTTGACACATTTTATCATACACAGTTCAATTGTTACTAAAATTTTCTCTGTATAAAACTGCAAGAACTGAAAAGCTATGAAGTTCACAGGGGCACACAGACGTTTTTTGAATCTCTTTATTTTTATTTGAAAGTTTGAATTTTATTATTGACATCAGTTGTTTTCCTTGAAGAAACTCTGTTCATTTTTACTCATTTTCAGGAAAATGTCAGTCAAATATACAATACATTTGAATTATCTGAAATCTGAATTACCATAGTTTGTCAGTAGTTCTTTCATGCAAAAATGCTACTTGAAATTAGCTGCTTACAAATACATGTACTTGTGAAAGAAACCTTTTATCAGAGGAATGTGAGCCCCTTTAAATTATCAGGTCCAGAGAGGCACTGGAATGAAACTGCAGTCATGTCTCACTCCCACCTTGAGTGAAATAATTATTCTTGAAGCTACTTACTATGTGGTTCCAGACTAACTGATGCCAAGTGGCCATAAAATGCAATATACTGGGTATCATAACTCATACCCTATAGTCCAACAGTACATAGCCAATCTCTAATTAATGTAAACAAATGAGAATTCGTGACAACTTTTATAATCACTCTCTCTCCTGATATTTCCTTTTTTCTTTTAAAACTTGAGCCTTTCCTTTGCTTTCCAGAGAACTCCTTTGGAAGTGTGTCCCCTGGCAGTTGTTCTTAACCTGGAACCAAATAAACTCTATATCTGTATTAATTTTGCCTCAGCTTCTTTTTGTTTGACGTACTCAATGAGTCAAACTCATTCGTTAAAATTTAATGAAACTAATGTTCATGATGTCAATGACATTCTTAAATAAAACAGGCCTTTTAAAAAATTTTCTCCTGCAAGTGTGTGGCAATAGTTTGATGCTACTGCCTCTGATTTGCCCCAGAATTTTTTTTACCATTGATTTAACAACATCAATACAAATTCCAGTGATGGCAGCCACTGTTATTCTAAATAACCATTACATACAGGGCACTGCTGGACAGGCCCTGGTGGGGCCAGATGAGCCCTTGTGCCACCATCTGGAGTTTCTTTTTTTTTTTGAGATAGAGCCTCAGGCTGTCACCCTGGATAGAGTGCTGTGGCATCACAGCTCACAGCAACCTCCAATTCCTGGGCTCAAGTGAGTCTCCTGCCTCCGCCTCCCAAGTAGCTGGTACTATAGGCGCCTGCCACAACGCCCAGCCATTTTTCGGTTG
>CAUYON010005891.1:0-11163 GCA_963573935.1 Arctocebus calabarensis | reverse complement strand
CTTTCCGTTGTACACACACTCATATCCCAAAACATAACATTTCCATCACAGATAAAAAGCCAGTTTACGGCTCGGCACCTGTAGCTCAAACGGCTAAGGCACCAGCCACATACACCAGAGCTGGCAAGTTCAAATCCAGCCCAGGCCTGCCAAACAACAATGACAACTACAACCAAAGAATAGCCGGGTGTTGTGGCGGGCACCTATAGTCCCAGCTACTTGGGAGGCTGAGGCAAGAGAATCACTTAAGCCCAGGAGTTGGAGGTTGCTGTGAGCTGTGATGCCACAGCACTCTACCCAGGGTGACAGCTTGAGGCTCTGTCTCAAAAAAAAAGCCAGTTTACTAGAAAGAACAAATATTTTTTAGGGGGCATTGTGGGTGGTATAATAATACAAATTATTGTATTTATTCATTTACAATAAGCCTTGTTTGGTATCCCTGATATTTTCTTGCAGATCTAAAATGATATTACTAAATTCATGGTGACTAAAAAATAAGAAAATGGCAAAGAAAAGAAAGTACAGTAGACGATAAGAGTGATTGAGTGTCATAATAATTAGTAGCTGCATTCTTAAAATATACTCAACAGAAAGCACACAGGTAATTATGGGCGCTTAACAGAGTTGGCATAACCCCTCAGGTTAACAATCAACTCTTAAGAGACTGCAATCATGTGCCAGCTTGCATGAAATAACACAGCCAGAGATGTTTCCTGGTAATATATGAGGGTGACTGTCATTGTTCTGTGCTGACCAGAAATGCACAGTTGTGGCTCATGGTCTTGTCATTGTTCGCACTTGTTTTGAACATATAGTTCTGGCAGTGGTCAGTAAGAGAAGCTGTTTACATGAACTTTTGCTTCCTATAATGGCCCTTGCAATTTTTATCAATAGGTTAAATATGAATATCCTTTGATTCAGGGACTCTACGTCTGTACCACAGAAATAGATACAAATGCACAAAAATATTGGTTGCCATTTTTGTATTTTTTGATAAGGATAGAAAATGATCTACTTGTTCATCAGTAGGAAAATTATTAAATAAGTTGTGCTAAATACATACATATCCTGAATATTATACAACTATATTATACAATTTTTTTTTAACGCAGTATGTGCACTGACTTGCAAAAATGTCAGTGATAATAGCATTAAAAAAATTGAGCATGCTGAGTGCAGTGGCTCACACCTATAATCCCAGCCCTTTAGGAGGCTAAGGTGGGAGAATCACTTGAGGCCAAGAGTTTGAAATTGCCCTCAGCAACATAGCAAGACCCCCCTCGCGTAGGGGCTCACACCTGTATTCTAAGCACTCTGGGAGGCCAAAGCTGTTGGATTGCTTAAGATCAGAAGTTCAGGACCAGCCTGAGCAACAGTGAGACCCCATCTCTAAAAAATAGCCAGGTGTTGGGTTGGTTGTTTGTGGTCCCAGTTACTCGGAAGACTGAGGCAAGAGGATCTCTTGAGCCCAAGAGTTTGAGGTTGCTGTGAGTTATGACACCACAGCTTTCTACAGAGGGTGACGAAGTAAGACTCTACCTCAAAAAAGAAAAAAAGGAAAAAAAAAATAGCAAGACCCAAGCTCTACAAAAACTAGAAAAATTAGCCAGTAGTGATGACACATGCCCTTAGTCCCAGCCACTCAGGAAACTGGTACAGGAAGATCATTTGAACCCAGGAGTTTCAGATTGCAGTGAAGCAGGCTGACACCAAAGCCCTCTAGCCTGGGTAACAGAGTGAGACCCTGTCTCAAAAAGAAACAAACAAAAAAAATCAAGCAGCAAAATATTCTATCATATAGCTTAATATGAACCTGCTAAAAATTAGATGTAGAAACATATATATGACACACATATACATGTATTTGTATATGCATAGCAAAAATTGAGGAGGCTAATTGCCAAACTGTTCACTATGATAAGGCCTAAGGAAAGGAATTAGAAGAAGAAAAAGAAATCACTTTAAAATTACTATCCCTCTTTTAAGAGATATGCTGTTATACTGTTTGAATTTTATTAAATTTTTATTTTGACAAAATTTCAGATTTATACTAAGTTGCAAAACTTTCTCTGTTTTTCTCCCTCTCTCCCATCTCTGTGCATGTGTAAGTGTGTAAATTTTAAAAACTGAGGGTAAGTTGTAGACGTGATTCCCCTTTACCTTTATATACTTCGAAATGCATTCTCCAAACACAAAGACATTCTGTGACATAACCATAGTCCAATCACCAAAATCAGTGTCATCAAAAATTAACATTGATAAATTACTATTTGCTAATCTACAAACTGTATTTAAGTCTCACCAATTGCCCCAATAATGACTTTTATAGAAAAAGAAAATCCCAGAGAATAGATTGAATACAGTTGACAGATTTCTTGGTCTCATTTAATTAGAAAACAGTTCCTCAGTCCTTCCTAGTTTTTCATGACCTTGAGATTTCTGGTGAATAGAACCCGGTTATTTTGAAGAATGTTCCTTGGTTTGGGTAAGCCTGATGTGTCCTCAGGATTCAAGTCTGGTCATCACTGTTAGCCGCAATATCATGAAAGTGACTTTGCGTTCTCAATGCTTCATATTAGAAAGCTCGTGACATCTCACCACATGGGATGTTAAACTTGGTTAGGGTGAGGTCTGCCAAGTTTCTCCACCGTTAATTCAATGCTTTTTCCTTCAAAATGGTGTTCTTCTAATTCTCCACTACACTTCTACACTAATTAGTGTGGATTTTATGCTCAAAATCGCTTTCCCTTTTCCCTATTCATTCGTTCTTTCTTTCTTTACTTCCTTCATTCATGTCATTATGGATTCATAGATTCTTTAATCTCATTATTTACTTTGATGTGCACATTGTCCCAGATTTGGTCTAGGAGATCCCCTTTGAACTGGCTCCTATATTCTTTTTTTTTTTTTTTTTCTTTTTTAAAGACAGACTCTCACTCTGTGCCCTGGCTAGAATGCAGTGGGGTAATCATAGCTCACAGCAACCTCAAACACCTGGGCTCAAGTGATTTTCCTGCCTCAGTCTCTTGAATAGCTGGGACTTCTGGTGCCCACCATCACATCTGGCTAATTTTTCTAGTTTTAGTAAAGACAAGGTCTTACTCTTGCTCAGGCTGGTCTTGAACTCCTGAGTATAAGAGATCCTCCTGCCTCAGCCTCCCACAGTGCTAGGATTACAGGCCTGGCTAATATCTTTAATAGTGACTGCCATTAACTACAATGTATTTACTTTGTTGCTGTATCTTACAATACACAAAAGGTAGACTTAGAGTTGTTTAAATTTTTTTATAAGAATTCATGGCTTTTGCAATTAAAAAAAAATGAGTAAAGTAGATCTGTTCCTGGAAGTATTGACTAGTATATTGTTGACATACCTCTTTCTTTGAGTGCTTCCTTACTTTCTGACACAAGGCAGTTACAAAATAAATTATCTAATTTAATTTAACTTAATTTTAAAGACAGAGTCTTGCTCTGTCACACGGGCTAGAGTGCAGAGGCCTCATCATAGCTCACTGCAGCTTGAACTCCTGGGCTCAAATGATCCTCCTGCCTCAGTACCAACACACCCAGCTTGAACTTTAAATATATGGGATTCACTTGACCCTCAGTTTTTCTTCTCATAATTTAGCCTAAGTGTAGAATAATATGTGTTTATGAAAATCTAACTACAAAGATGACCTGCATTGTTTATAATAACAATAACTTAGAACCTACCTAAGTACACAACAAGGAATACTTTATTAAAGTATATCCATGTTATGGAATACAAAAAAGGTGGTAGCAGATTTTAAATCCAGGAACACTAGATTTGAATCCCAGATAAACCAGTTATTACATGTATGGAATGGGTAAGTTAGTTACCCTTCATGTACTTCAGTTTCCTTGTGTGTAACATGAAGACAGTGACAGTACCTTCCTCATAGGGTAGCCATGAGGATTAAATGAGGCGTATGTGTGAAGAACTAGGAACTATGCCTGGCGTATATTAAGAACAAGTGTTAATTATCACTATCATCATAATCATCATTATTTTTCCACCATTAAAAATGATTTAGAAAAAAAGTCTGATCTTGAAAATATACCAAAAGTTAACAGTGCCTGCTCCCTGGTGATGGCACTGTGAGTGACTTAGATATTCTTATTGCTTCTTTAGGCTTTCTGATTTTTCTATAATCAGCATAAATTACTTGTTTAATAAAATTGTTTTGAGAATAGTAAATAAGTAAGTGCTGCTGGAGCAATTTCAAAAAGTGGATTTTTGTTTCCAAAAGGTACAGATAAAAGACTCTAAATAGTGACGTTGTGTGACTCAAGGTTAAATAGCACTGACTTGGTGATTAATATATTATCATTCCTTTATCTATATAAGTGATCGCCTTCTTAAATATAAATTTCAGCTTGAGACTATAAAATTTGTTGTGACTTTTTAACTTTCACTCCAAAAACTGACTTTTCTTGATACTTTTCCTGTAATTACTCTATGTGCCAGCAAGTGGCAGAGGTTCCTTATCATGGCCAATTTATTCCTAGTAAGGATTTACTGTAGAAAAGCATTCTAATGTGTTATAGATGTGTTTATTCTTTGCAATATTTTCATTATTTATTAAAATCTTTGAATTTATTTGAATATGGTAGATATTTCTTATATATAGTCATGCATCACTCAGCAATGGAAATATATTCAGAGAAATGTGTCATTAGGCAATTTTATTATTTTGCAAACATCACTGGGTATACTTACAAAAACCCAGATGGTATAGCCCCCTACACACCTAGGCTATAATAGTATAACCTATTGCTCCTAGGATACAAACATGCACAGCATGTTACTGTATTGAATACTATGAGCAACTATAACCCAATGGTATTTGGGTATCTAAACATAGAAACGGGAACAACTACAACTTGAACTTTACCTAACAAATGCAAACAAATGTAGGCTGATTGCTTATACTCTCATATTAATCTGAATTTTTTTTTAAAGAGCTAGGTGTTTTGTTCATAGTCCCTTGAAGATGCAGAACTAAACCCCAAGTTATGCAGGAACTTTTGACAAGTGTGCTCAAACAGGGCACACGTGTCAATTTGTGAAATTTGTGGTCAATTTATAAAGCTGAGTTAACAAAGCCAGCTCTTTACAAACCAAGCAGTTCCTCTTAGTTACTGGGCTTGCAGTTCAGATAGATTAAAGAATAAAACCTAGTCTGTAGCTGTTAGGCCAGTCATTTAGGAATTTTTCAAGTGGGAATGATTAGGAGAACATAAAATTTCAACTAAAACCCAATTATGGTTGCTGAATTGGTAACCAGTACAAATATTTAAATATTCCATAATAGTAAAATAAAAATTACCAGGTCCACAGTGTAGATAAAATTTTACCAAATACAAGTATCCATTTTATTCACACTGAATTTCAAATTATATTTATGCTTCGTCTAATTCTCACATCCTTTATTTTATGTCTAAAGGGGAACTTCTAACTTCTTTTCACTTGGAATTCACAACTATGTTGCTCACTTTCTACACTCTGAGACTGGAGTTTTCCATTTAGCTACCTGCGTCTGCTTGTCACAGGAAAAGACGGTAGAAAGCTTTCCCAACATTTAGTTTCTCTCCCTTCCTGCTGAAAATGAGGAACCACACATTTATTTGCAAACCGCAGCTATTTTAAATCATCATTCCTTGGATCCATAGTTGCTACAAATTTCTTCTAGAACAGCAGTTCTCAACCTGTGGGTTGCAACCCCACAGGAACCGTAATAAAGGGCCACAGCATTAGGAAGGTTGAGAACCACTGTAACTCAAAAAAAATAAAAATAAAAAACTAAGAACATGAGGGAGCCTGAAATTTAATGTGAAAATTCATCTTTCTGCTGGGTGCAGTGGCTCATACCTGTAATCCTAATACTCTGGGAGGCTGAGGAGGGTGGACTGCTTAAGTTCACAGGTTCAAGACCAGCCTGAGCAAGAGTGAAACCTCATATCCACTAAAAACAGAAAAACTAGCCAGGTGTGGTGGCACCTGTAGTCCCAACTCCTGGGAGGTTGAGACAAGATAATCTCTTGAGTCCAAGGTTTGAGGTTGCTGAGAGCTATAACACCATGATATTCTACCCAGGGGGCAGAGTGAGACTGTTTTTAAAAAAATAAAAACATCTTCCCCATCAGGAGGATTCTATAGATACTTTCTCCTGTCACCCCTAACTCTTCAGGAGCAGCAGCTCCTCAGTAATGCATGTCTCTTCCAAATGCTCTAGATGAAATTTATGATCCAGTAGGTTCCTAAAAAGAGGACAGCTTTAACTTCTTGATGACTCTTACCTTTGCTTTCTTTCAGTTCTTTGGCCTATCTTCAGACTTTGTGGGTGGAGTTGTAGCAGTCTAAATAGTTTATGTATACACAACAAAAGAAAAGAGAAGGAAAACTTTATTAAATCTCAAGACTGGAGATGACTTTAAAGAAATTAATAATAAAAGAAAAGATTGAAAAGTTGAAATGCATCAAATATTTAGACTTTTATGCATCAAAAGGATGGCTGTAGGTTTAAATATAAGCAATCATTTGTGGGAAATACTAAAATAAATGTTATAGACTAAATGAGCTCATACAAATGAGTGAAATAAAAACTAAATTCTCAATGGATAATGGACAAAGGATACAAATAGACAATCACATGCAATTGAGTGATAAACATTTGATAATATAATCTCTTCACTAATAATCAAATAACTAAGAATTAAAATGGCAAAATAGGGCGGCACCCATGGTTCAGTGGGTAGGGCACCAGACATATACACCAAGGCTGTCAGGTTCGAACCCAGCCCGGGCCAGCTAAAACAACAATGACAACTGCAACAAAAAATAGCCAGACAGTGTGGCGGGTGCCTGTAGTCCTAGCTACTTGGAAGGCTGAGGGAAAAGAATTGCTTAAGCCCAAGCATTTGAGATTGCTGTGAGCTGTGACGTCATGGCACTCTACCCAGGGTGACAGCTTGAGGCTCTGTCTCAAAAAAAAACAAAATAAAATGGCAAAATATATGAGAATTTGCCTTCCTACCAATGTAGCAAAGGTATACTAAAATGTGAATGCCTCAAGCTGATGAAAGTGTGGTGAAATGGGTTCTTTCAAACACTACTGGTGGTAGCAATAAAAATGAATATAACCTTTCCAAATACAATTTCACAATGTATTTAGAAAGGCTTTAAAATGTTCTACTTTCTGATCCTGTAATTCTAGTTTTAGTAACATATACTAAAGAAATAACCCAAAATATCCACAAATAGTTTAACATTAAGGTAACCAATACAACGTTTTTTGTATGTAAGTAGAAAATTAGGTATTAATATCTAACAATAGGGGTTTGTTTAGGCAAATTCCATAAATAAAACACCAGTTAGCTATTTGAAATGGTGATTATAAATAATTTTTTAAATGAGAAAAAATTATTCTATAATAGTACAAAAAGCGGGACACAACTATTTTTTAAATGCATGGGGAAAAAAGAATAAAAGGGAACATTTTCAAAGGTTAATAGTGGTTACGACTGGGAAGTGGGATTTCGATTCATTTTATTTCTCCTTCTTTATACTTTTAGGCATTTGAAAAGCTTTCTATATCTAGCATGTATCCCTTTTCTAACTGGAAAAAAAGAGAGAGAAATAAAGGAAGGAATAAAAGAAGGACAAACGCTAGAGAATGAAATAAGAATTAAAGAAATTACTATGATTTCTCCATCTTCCTGTGGAAAAAAAAATTCTTCAGAAGACCCTACAAAGGCCACCCTTCAGGTAGTTCTCGTTGGCCTGATGCTTGCAGAGAAGAGTTGGTTTATTGCAATATCAACGTAGTAAGTTGAGAAATGTCCTAGTTCCTGCCACACGTCTTTATAGGGTACTGGGTTCTCTGCAATAACATGCATAACAATCTTTTTAGCAATCCCTGCAATTACGGGGTTGCCAAACTGGAATTGTTACTATATCTGAGACAGGTACACACACATATTCACGCACACACAGTGCTAGCACTGCAGAACCAATTAGCCCCTTGAAGAAAAACAGTGTCATTAGCTCTCCTTTAGATAGGAAGCTATTTTTCAACAACATAAATGTAAACAGATTTTGTAGTTTTCTTTTTTCATCAAAAAATACTAATCACAAATTTCTACCACATATCAGTCAGAAGTCAGGTAAATGACACCACTTCTCACCTGTCTCATAGTGCCTTGGACCTTAGGGTGAATATGTGACTTGGAAGACATGCAGACCCACTTAGCTTTGGAGTTGAATAAGCAATGAAGTTCTCAAGTTGCACCGTGAGAACCTGTTTTCTCAAGCAGAACTTAATTAGAACCGTACAATTATCAAAGCATTTATGGGGAATGCTAACCTTACACCCACTGCTGGGTTTCTGTTGAGCTGATTTCCTACTGAATTGTTCTCGTCCAGTGTGTGTGTGTGTGTGTGTGTGTGTGTGTGAAAGAGAGAGAGAGAGAGAGAGAAAGGAAGGGAGGGAGAGTGAGAGTTGCAGTTACTTCTGTTTCTGCTGAGTATCAGTAGTATCAACAATGTGCCTCCCCCATCTTGCTTGTAAGGCCAAATATTTTCTCTTGTCCAGAATTCAAGTGGAACAATATCTTAGCACCTAGCACTAGTCCAACTGTTGCTTTAAATCCAAAGTTATAAAGGTGGCTCGGCGCCTGTGGCTCAACAGGCTAAGGCACCAGCCACCGGACACATGAGCTGGTGGGTTTGAATCCCACCTGGGCCCGCCAAACAACAGCAACGACTGCAAACAAAAAATAGCCAGGCGTCGTGGTGGGCGCCTGTAGTCCCAGCTACTTGGGAGGCAGAGGCAGGAGAGTCACTTAAGCCCAGGAATTGGAGGTTGCTGTGAGCTGTAATGCCACGGCACTCTATCCAGGGTGACAGCTTGAGGCTCCGTCTCAAAAAATAAAAAAACAAAGTTATAAAGGTAATTAGTGGTAGTGGTTTCATTGCAACCCACTTGTATTCCATTATTCCATTGCCTGAGTAGTGTGAGCCCTTGGTTGCTTTTCCCAAAGAGAAAATTGAGATATGACTGTTAGGTTGCATCTTCAAATGTAAGAGAAAATAAAAAATTAAGACAATTAACTAAATAATTCTGTAGGGGGAAATGGCCTTTTGTAGTGTGAAGGAGTCCCATTGTTCTGGAATGATGAGTTTAGAGCTGATTCAGAGCTGGCCTCTTCACCAAGGATTGCTGTCCATGCAAATAAGGAGGTCTCACATCTGTGTGGGGTCAGGAAAGAAAACTTGCCATGACCAGGTAGACAGGACAGAGTCAAGGACAATCAAGTGAGTTGGGGGAAAGGATGGGAGTGGGTGCAAGGAATGGAGAAGGCAGGAGTAAAACAGCCTGTCTCAGCCCAACACGTTATCTGGAAATAGGGTCTTCGGAGCCATGATGGGAGGGCCTTTTCAGTCTGACACATGTACACACATGTGTGCGCACAAACACACACACATAAACACAAGTATGCACACCCCAGGGAACTTCTCAGATTCTCTGCCTTAGACTGTGCTGATACACAAACACACCCTTTGGCCTCTTTCCTTTGGAACATGCAATTTCTTCTACTTTACTGCTCTGACCTGGATAATTTTCACTTGTCCTTAAACACCCAATTCTAGCAGCTTGGCTCGAACATGCTTTCCCTGAGCTCCCCTATTCCCTCTGCTCTCATCTAGACTAGATTACACATATACACTCCTCCTCTGTGTTCCCGCAGCAACTTGCACATGCCCTACTACAGTGCTTTTCCCATTGCTCAGCAATTGTCAGTTGCAGGTTGGTCCCCCATAAAGGGGACCATGAGCTGCTGGAGAGGCAGGGACATCATCTTTCCTCTTCAGATTCCAGGACCTATCATATATGACTAAGTGACTCCATTTGTTTGACCCAGGACCTACTCTGCGCTCAGCCCTAGGAGCACAGTGGGGGAACACAAATGGCCCCCGTCTCATGAATCCTGTGTTCTGTTAAGGGACCCTGATACTCCATAAGGCTCTGAAGAAATTATATTTAGTGTGATGGGTGACTGTCAGGTCAGTCTGACGTGTATATAAAATAAATGCTTCTTTTGCCACATTATCCTGCTTTGATTCACAATAGACCTGCTGAGAAACACTATGATTCCGGTTTTCTTAGGTAAGTGACATTTTATAAGGAGTGCTAACAGAGCGATAACACAGATAAATTGGCCTGAGGCTGGCTATTAATCTTTCACAGCAACACCTACAAAGATTGGCACTATATTCATATAAGTGGAATAAAGACAGTCACCGCCAAACCTCATTTAATTGAATTCTGCTAATTTTGAATTTGTGAATTACTCATTTAGAAACTGGGCTGACCTGTACTTTGACTTTGCATATAGAGAATTTGGTTTCCTTTTTTTTTTTTTTTTTGAGACAGAATCTTACTTTGTCACTGTGGGTAGAGTGCTGTGGCATCGTAGCTCAAAACAACCTCAAACTCTTGGGCTTAAGCAATATCACCTTGCTCAACCTCCCGAGTGGCTGGAACCACCTGCCACCACACCTGGCTAGTTTTTCTATTTTTTCATAGGGATGGGGCTAAAGTCTTGCTCAGGCTGATTTTGAACTCCTGAGCTCAAACAATCCACCCACCTTGGCCTCCCAGAGTGCTAGGATTACAGATATGAGCCGCCTTACCTGGCTTGAGAATTTGGTTTCTAGAGAAAATTAATAATAGCAATGAAACCTTTAACAGTTCCCCAAAGACTGCAAGTCTTTCACATATTTCATTTGATAATTAGACTAACTATAGCCACCTTTGGAATCTTGACCTGTGGGTTTTAGCCACTCCATAGGAGGTATTGAAGAAACTGAAATTTGCTGAGTCACTGTCCTCTTGTCATTATCCTTTCTGAATTGGCCATCATTTAAGAAAGAGGACTCACGGCTCGGCGCCTGTGGCTCAATGGGCTAAGGCGCCAGCCACGTACACCTGAGCTGGTGGGTTCGAATCCAGCCCGGGCCTGCCAAACAACAACGACGGCTGCAACCAAAAAAGAAAAAATGGCCAGGCGTTGTGGTGGGCGCCTGTAGTCCCAGCTACTTGGGAGGTGGAGGCAAGAGACTCGCTTGAGCCCAGGAAT
>CAUYON010005888.1:0-64517 GCA_963573935.1 Arctocebus calabarensis | reverse complement strand
TCATAGTAGGGCTGAGTACATTGGATACTTTTTCTTCCATTCTTGAGATACTTTGCTAAGAAGAATATATTCCAGCTCCATCCATGTAAACATGAAAGAGGGAAAGTCTCCATCTTTCTTTAAAGCTGCATAATATTCCATGGTCTACATGTACCACAATTTATTAATCCATTCGTGGGTCGATGGGCACTTGGGCTTCTTCCACGACTTAGCAATTATCAATTGGGCTGCAATAAATATTCTGGTACATATATCTATATTATGATGTGATTTTTGGTCTTCTGGATATATACCTAATAAAAGAATTATAGGATCGAATGACTGATCTATTTTTAGATCAGAAGTATTCTCCAAACATCCTTCCAAAGGGAATATATTAGTTTGCATTCCCACCGGCAATGTAGAAGTGTTTCCTTTTCTCCATATCCATGCCAGCATCTCTGGTTTTGGGATTTCATTATGTAGGCTAATCTTACTGGGGTTAGATGATATCTTAAAGTAGTTTTGATTTGCATTTCTCTGATCATTGAGGATGGTGAGCATTTCTTCATGTGTCTGTAGGCCATGCGCCTGTCGTCTTTAGAGAAGACCAAAAATCACATCATAATAAAGGTTCAAACCTTTTTTATGAGAAAAACCTTGGTCCTTATAATAAAATATAAATTACTGTTACTATTATTATTATGAGAAAATTTTCTTTCCTGTTCTGATTTCTGGTTACCGTAGTCTGTGAACTGGGACCACATCTATCTTGTTCATTATTGCAAGTAGACAAAAGTCTGGGATGCAGTTGGCACTGATACTGCCATGAGTAGACCTTGTCACTTTGGCTCTTTTAGTAGATAGAAGGAGCCACCACCAAACTCAGCTCCAGATAAGAAAACGAGTTTGAGACAAGAGTCTGCCTCACATAATTAGAAAACAAGTGCTTCCTGGCAACAGGCTTAGAAAATGTCATCTCAACATGCTCCATAAACTTGAACAAGTTCAAGCTCTCTCTGCATTTAGACAATCTAATTGCTCGTTGTATAGATGCTGCTTTAGCAAATAGGAAAACATTCTAGAAGCAAGATTGAGTCTGTCTTCGTATTGGGATCAGGTAACCATTTCATTCAATGGATAAAACAGAACTATTGAAGAATCAGGCCTCACTCACTTATCCTTTTGACTCAAGAATGGAGAGAGTCTCTAAACTATTTTAGCCAATCAATTTATGAGTGATGAACAACATTTCTTGAATGTGAACATGAGAAATGTCTTCCACCAATGAAAACCCAATTTCTATAATACAACTAACAATTAAATTTATTCATGCTAACAATATATCAAGTTTTGATCAGTGATAATTACAATGTACGCCCCTGTAGTAGTGTCCACCTCTGACATCTAGTGTTTAGTGAGATGTTAGACAACCACCTAAGTGTGTTAGTGTGACTGACCAGCCCCACACCACCCTTTGGATATAGACCCCTACTATCTAATGCACATGCAATTACTTCAAACTGTCCTTCTAGATATATTTTAAAAGTCAATTACAAAGCATGTAGTATATGATTGACTAACTATCTAAGTTGTTTTACCAGCTATTTGTTAAAAGAACTATGTCAAGATAAGGTAACGAGTGTGGAAAACATATGCAAAAGATGGTTACTTTAAAATGGTCAGTATGTTGGTTAATTGTGTGAAGCACAACAAAGAGCTGTGTCCTAGTAATAGTCATATAATCTTAATGATGTTCTTAGTTTATTAATCATACTTCTGAATCGCTCCTACTATTGCAATCCCAGGCCAGCTTGGGCAATAATTTACTTTACATTTCGCTTTGTTCATGTTTTCTTTTCCAAGTCCTTATTTCCAAAGGCTTCTCCCTGTGTCCTCCCCCAGATAGATGGTATGACTCTAATGTATGAAGGTAATATGTTTTCTCTCCCAGTGGCATTTCCATTTCAAAGAGAATAACAACTAGAAGGATCAAAATATGAAGACAATATTTCAAACAGAGAACCTTTAATTGCTCTCTGAATCACTTCTACCCATAGGCCCTATTCTCCCCGTGTGTACAAAAACTAGTAGCCTATGCAGTTTCTAAAGCGTCTCCAGGTAAAGTTTTCCTTTTTGTTTGGGAACTGGCATCCGCTGTTCTATAACTATTTCATCTGACTTTTGCTTCAACATCTACTTCATAACATGCCTTCCTCCCTTATCTGTTCCATTCCATACACATAGAGGCTATGAGGAAAATGAGTTCAGTGAAAAAATTTGAATTAATTGTTACATGGAAACAAATATAAGGGAACACTCCAGGAAGTGGATGCTTATTCCTTCTGCAAAGAGAATTTTCTGTTCCTATCACATTCCTATGACCTCTACTGTCTTCAAGTTCTATTGTCACTTTGAAAGTTCTTGATTTTATTTATTAAAAGATTCAGTATTCTCCTGTACAATATTTATTTTTAATACCTTAAAATCCCCATCTCCATTCTTAATTGATATTTGAGAGCAAAATGTTCAAACTTCCTATGTAATATGTAAGTATTTCCTCCATTGTGGCAACTGAAGGGTCTGCCTATGTGTGATTACGGGTGGGTGAGAACCAAACTTGCTCCATAGAAAGTTCCATAGATGCTGTGATTTTGTTGTTACATCCCCTCACTGCATGTTGGAATTTTTGTTGCCAATTATAAACAAGCTTTTTGACGTTTTTGGTTGGTGGTGTACAATAAAAGGGGTAATAGTTTAGCTACTTAAAAGAGGAGATTAGAAAGAAGTTGGATTTGCAGAAGATTTATTAATAAAATCACTGATATTTTCTTCCTCCCATTTCAAGCCCTGGGCAGAAACTTTGTGAAAATATTTAGTGGGTCTGTCATGGCCTCATTGCTTTAATGTGATTAAAATGAATTTTCAGTGCTGGTTCAGTTTCTTTAGCTCTATGGGCCTGGCCTTATTCATATTGAGTTTGAATTTTATTTTGAATTACTTTCCCATTTAATGGCAATGTAATAAAGAAAAGAAGAAAAAACAGGTTAAAAAATAGACCAGCATGCTAAGACTTTCTTTTACTATATTCCCATATCTTGATGTTTTAATAGATGGCAAGTCTACCTATTAAAAATGTTACTAGAGCATAAGGATCCTTTTTTAAAAGAGATAGTAACTTCCTGTGTCATAGTGGAAAAATATTTAGTGCATAGTACCAATTATTCCTAAAATTTGAGAAATCATGAAAGTCATATAAGCATATCAATCTCAACTTCCCTTTAAACAAATTATAAAAGAAATAGTTTAATTTTGTCACTATAAAGAGTTTGAAACTGATCAAATAAAGTATGGTTTTCAATGTAGATATAACTCTTCCATCATTTCCCTTTGCTAAGCTTAAAAACTTCACACAGTTGGGGACCCTTCAATCAAAATCACCTACAGTATCTTAGTTTCTCACTAAAGTTATTTTAAAATATGGAATATCTTTAATAAATGAGCAGAAAAAAATCAATTCAGAATATTTTTGCAAATCCGTCTCTATTAACAGAATCTTTAAGTAATCTTTAGTTCCTTTTGAAGTACACAGTCCAAATAAGATTCCTACTAGATATTGTTTGAAATCTCTTCCTAACTCTGGTCATTATGTTCTTTGTCAAGTTCAATGAACTAGGGTTTAATTAGCAGCATGTTTAGTGTCAGGTACAGTGTATCAGGGTTTTATCAGATATCAAACAGAGTTATAATAGGAATCATTGTGCAGACTTATAAAATGTTTTTCACCCCTTGTTATCTTCCCAACTTTTGAAATCTTAATGTGTTTTTCTAAGTTCATATAGTTCTCAGCTTATTCACTTACTGAGTCTTTGCCAGTGCACCTTCTGTATCAGGCGCTGGGCTCACAGTGACAAACATATTACACATGTAACATCTAATGATTCAGAGCTTCTAGTATTACAAAAATATATAAAATTATTTTAAATCATCTACCACGGTATTATAACAATGGTCAAATTGTTGCTATTAGAGACATTGAACTATTAAAATGAGAAAAATTTATAGTTATTAATGTGCTATTTACAACCAATTCTGGTAGATAATTCATCACCGTGAGAAAGCAATTCCCAGATGTTAGTTATATGTGTATCATCTTTTTTTGCTGTTTTGCTGACTCGCTTTTTATTCTCATCCTAGGTAAAAATATCCATATAATTTTGTTTTTCATACACTTCACGTTGACATTCTTTCCCAATGTGCCATTAAGACATTATTTGGATAACATAATCTGACACAATATAAAATGCTATTTCTCAAAACATCAATGGTATATGTACATCAGGAAATTCTTACTGAACTAAACCTTTGTACCTAATTTAGTATTTTCTTTTTGCAAAATTATTAATTTGGCCTTAGACCAAGAATTGTAACTGGTGCAATTTACACATTTTTGAAATTGGATATCTTATCTAAATTCACAGAAAGTTTCAGCATGAGCACTTTATTTTAAAGCACAGATGTCATAATTTGATGGTAAATTATTAACCTGGATCCTAATCATCTATTCCCTACCAGTTTATGCATGTTGACCCAAGTATCATTCATTCCGCACATCTGTCCTTCAGATACGCTCCTCCTGCCTTTCCGACTATAACTCTGATTTAATATTTAATGAGCAATTGCTATGTTCTGCATCCTTTCCCTCAAAGAATAATAGCTGTCCCAAGACATTCCAAAATCCACCCCCCACCCTGTCCTGTGAGTTCTCTACACATCCCTGCCCTTTCTGGCCTCACTTCTGTCTTCCCCTTACAAGCCCGCAACTCTGTCTGCCAGGTCATGGTTATTAAACTCTCACTGAATTTTGTATTAATCCCCTAGTCACATCCCACTTACAGTTGAAAGAAGTGAGATTTATGTTTTCACAGTCCCAATTTAAATGCCAAAATATATTTAAATTGGGCTGGGCATGTTCATGGAAAGAACTTCAATAATAATTCTTTGAACACTTCCTAGCAATACTTTTTATTTCTGTCTCTATTTCCATCGACTTGCAATGATGTTGATTGTGTTATTTCTACTAATTAATTACCTAACATCTTAGTCATTCATCACTGACATTTTGAGCAAATTAACAACAACAACAACAATGAAAATAAAGTGCTAAAAGTTAGTCACCCTGGGCTCTGGACACTGTGCTTCATATGAACAGCTTCATGTGAGGTAGGGAGTATTACTGTTGCCTTTTATGTGAGAGGCAACTAAATCATAGGTAGATAACTGGCTTAAATTAAAACATTATTATGCAGTAGAGTGGAAGTTAGGTTTGTGTGAGTCTAGGGACCATCATCGTCTTTATTACCTCATTGTACATTTCAATGTACACTGTGAAAGTTTTGAAACAGACTGTGTTATGGTCCATGATTTCACTTCCAGGAAACTCGGTCAACTGTATCCTTCCTGATTCAGCCCTGGAGGTTTTAACTTACTCAGCTTAGCAGTGTTTCTGGAAAGAAGGACTTCATTTGTTTCTGCCCAGGCAGATTTTACATTTCTTGATTTTTTTTGTTTGTTTGTTTCTGAAAACTTTTGCAATGACCCATTTAATACCTACTTGATACCTTTAGTAGATCTTCAGTTTAATTCCAAAGACAGAAGTAAACATTTTTATTCATCAGATTTAGATCTAAATAACTTTCAGCTATTGTCTAAATTCAAAACTATCTTCAAAGGAAAAAAAAATCCATGATCACTGGTAGACATAGAAACCGTGCCATGTAGGTAATTCTAGTTAAATACTCCACTTTGCTTTAGGCAATGTCAGAATCACTGGAAAAGGTATTAGCACGACAAGATGAGTTAGTGTCATTTTGTCTCTTGGAATAAGGCCAATAAAGGGTCTTTGGTCAACCAAGGAAAAAGTCCAAAAAGACAGATTCCAGAAGCTCAGGGTGTGTAGGACGCCTCCTGGCAAAAGCATATGATTTATCATCAGGTGAATTTCCCTTCTCCTAAGCAAATCAGGTAAAAACTCGTCACCTAACTACCTTCATAGCAGCTCGACCCTGATGGCAGATGCTCAGCTTAGTTATGTGAAATAAAATGACAAAAATTTTTCCAGTAGTGTGAGTGCTATAAGAATATACATTATATACAAAAAGCAAAAAACTTGTACATAATCAGATCTTGTCAAGTACTTGTGATTGATTACAGAAAACATAATAATGAAACACTACTATTTATACATATATATAAGGTGAGTTATGGAAGATGATGGAATTTTTTTCTGCTTGTGATATAAAAGGTGGACAAAGATATTTTAGAAGAAAAAGAATGGTATTTTTCAGCTCATTTAAAAATGTGTACGTTTGTTGAAATTCTTTGTTAAGAGATTCAATACTTCTCTAGAATTTTTGTAATAGCTTCAGGTTCCAAACAAGCGAATGACTATAATTGACAACCAGCTCTAATAATGAAAGTTGTGGTGCTATAAATTAACTTTGTAGCTTCAATTCTTCATCCGAGCATGTTTGCACTGGCACTTGTAGATTGCATGTTCTTATTGCCGGTGACATTGAGAGATTACATTAAGTTGGTTATCGATCATACTGTATGGGTTCACTTCACTGAAATGTAATCTCTGTTTCAACAAATCTAAGTCTGACAAAGTATGCCATATTTGTGCCTTATAGACTCAGCAAGAAGTTATAAGAGAGATCAGAGGTTGGTTGAAGCCCCAAACTCCGGGCATTTTAAATCTGACTCATAGGATTAAATCAAATGATGCATTTGAAAATGGTTTCTCTATGTTCATATGTAGATAGAAAACTATGGTACTTTGGAAAGTAAAAAACATGTGTCATTGATTATCTCTGTTCTATAAAGCATTCTGGGGAGTATTTCAATGTATGAATCTATTTCCTCCAGGGATTTATTAGTAAAGAAATTCTCCATGGCAATAATAGTATATATGTGCTAATTATCATAACAAAAGTAAGACAAGTGGATTATTTTTTCTTAGGTTTAGCTTGTCTTATTAATGCTGTCACCTTCTTTTTGTATTTTTTCTATATGGCACATGAGTCAATCTGGTCTCATTCTGAGCTAACTGTATCCTACCCTAATGCTACTAAATATTTAAATATAAACATAACCAAAGCCATTAAAATTAATCTAGATTTCTCTGTACAAGACAACTTTCACATCCATTTAACTGCCTCACTAATTCTCATAGCCTGTTTAATCATTAATGCAATATCCTTTATTTTCTTCAAAATTTGACTCATTGGCAAAAAAATATATTTATCTGTTTCTGGGAAATCTAACAAACAGATCTTCAGGGAGTCTCGTAAGTTGACATTCATAAATGATAATATTAGCCTTTAGAGAACTTTTTGAAGGAGAAGAAATGGTGAAACCCTAAAATAATGACCCATTAACTAAAACATAGTAGATTTTTGCATGTATAAAACTAGCACAATAATTAATTTAATTTTTGATAAATCAGAAACTCTGATGCTAAAAGTTCATATAACTATTATATCTTTTCCCTATTGCAAGGCTTAGACAAAGGAATTACATAAATCACATGAATTAATGATATTAGGCTAAGCCTGTTTTTTGTGTTATTTTACTACTTTCGTCTATTGACTAAAATCCCCTCTCTACTGGATAGTTTTTTGACAATAATTAACAACTTCTATAAGTCTTTCTTATTTCAAAACTTCTAAAACTGAACAAATACCATTCTCAATATTTTCTTCTTCATGTATAAATGATGTCAAACTTATTAAAGTTAATCCTTCCAGATTTTCCTGTCAATCCATCTTTTATAGGTTAGTTTGCATCTTTCTGTTCTAACCATGTGTATTTTAAAGTCTAAATATTTGAAAATAATTTTATTTTTTACATTTGCATATTTTGGGGGACACTCTTTGATAAAGCTTTTAAGTACTTACAACATACTCTCTAAGGGGAGATGCCTTAGTCACCGTAAGTCTTGTGATAGGAACATTGTGAAACTGGAACACTTACATTTAATGTTAGTGTCTCAGGTTGAACAATAGTTCATTGGTTCTGAAATGTACATTGTTTTCATTATTTTAACGTCTCTGAAATCAGAATGTATCTACTATTGATAGCATCCTAGAATGTCTGTTGGCCAATCAGGAACTGTTACCTAGCTGTCCTCTGCTATGGGTATGAGGCACTAGCATCACAACCTTCAGCATAGGTGATGGTAACTTCGAAGAAATTTCTAGAGATGATAGAAGATAATTATTTTCAAGAACTCTATCACCAATGCCTTTAGAGATGCACTATGAGCCAACATTGATGATTTCAAATGCAAAGTGTTCCAAGAGAGTTAGACTGTGAATGAGAAGAAATATGGCCTATTTAATAAATTAGCCCATTTATTTCACTTACAGTTCCCTTTTCAAGTGTGCACAAGAGTAATACAATTAAAATAAGATTAAAAGAGCTCTATGGATATATTTTATTCTTTTTCTTTCTTACTGGTATATAAAATTTTCTTACTGGCATATAAAATATTGGTGTATCTTCCAATCTATGATCTCCTAATGATGAAACCTAATACTATATATTTTAAAGTCTTATTCCATCTATATACATATATTGGCCATTTTAGAAACATCTTTGTGCAGAACTCAACATCCTCTTTGAGGTGGCCAAATCGTTACTTACTCCCCGCTGAAGAAGAGGTGTAAAAGGTCATCTCCTTATTTTAAAGAAGGTATTGGGTAAATTTTAAGTGATATTTTCAAATTCTGTCCTAATAGCAAATAGAAAAATTAAAGCTCTTTATTTGTGAGGTGTGATAAAGAGCTATTTCATTACCATATTACATGGTTTTAGAGAAATATAAATTTGTGTCGATGAAGTTGGGGGATTAAATGTCATGTTCAAATCTGTGAATGGAATTCTCCAGAAAAGGAGTTGGCAGCACCACTATTATTTACGTGAAAAATTCAGAGCTGCCTGCTTCTTCCTCCTAGGAAAGAAGTGACTCGGCTTTGCAGGGGCTGCAGCAGGCTGCACCTTCAGGGCTCAGAAAGGCTGCCCTGGGGACATGGCCTCCAAAGGGAGTCCACATAGACCCCCACCCCAGCTCACAAGCTCCAGAAGGCTGCCCTCGTGGCCTGTGCAAATCTTGAGATGAGGAGCTGCCAGGAGAGATGCTGACTGGCGTGACCTCAGTGAAATTATTCTCAGCAACCCTCTCTGAGACCTCCTGACTCTGTCAGGGCACATCAGGCTCGGGTCTCTGTGCTACCACAGTCTTCCATCTTCACTTTCCTGTTGGACGAAAACAACTGAGTAAAGTCAAAACATTCCCATAAATCCAATTCCCGTGGTCTGATTTAATTTCACATCCCCATATGCCAGTTCCAAATCAGAGGCAGTTGTACATACAGACCTCAGCTAATTGACTTACACAATTAAAAATATCAAATAATTAAACTGTTTCACATTTAAAGCATGTCCTCATATATTATTTTATATTCTGCTGTAATTATTTAAAAAAATAGAAAATAAGTATATTATGATTTAGAAATAAAGTAATTGTAGTGAGTAGTCATATACAGTTATCTATACAAATTTATATATAAAGTTATATATGAATACACATAACATAAAGTACAGAGAGAGGGTACAAAATGTATACATATTTTGAGAAATGAAAATTTTATACTCAATATATGCCAGTAACATAATGTTGTATATTGTACCTTGTACCTTTTGTAATTATAGACGTCAGATAGGACTCGAGTATTATAATTTTAATCCAGTTTTTCCTTTCTTAAACTAAGTATATATTTTTGATACCCTCTATATAAATTATATATATGATATATTTATATGAATTACAAATTGAGGTATAAATCTAAAGTCACCACTAGATACAATTAATGAGTAGAGATAATTTGAAGGCCAAGATATAATCTCTCGCCCTTAATTAACTCAGATTTTAAATAATTGGCCAACTTAGTTTTAACTATTTTCCATGAAATCTCTCCAGTGTTTCTCCCTAAAACTATGTGTATTCACATAAATGGAAAGAGATGAGATTGGGGTAAAAAATGAGACAGAAACAGAACAGAAATGCCCGTCATGGCATAATCTGTGAGTGCACGTGGAGTCTGGACTCAGTGTCACTGGGGTAGGCTGGTTCCTGAACAAGGGCAGCCAGACTAATGGTTCAGTGCTAAAATCAATTCCCGCTCCATCCAGAGGCCGCATGCTCTGGCACCGGCACACGTCTGCATTCAGGGAGAAAGTGGCACCTTTCTCTAAGTCATGCAAAGATACCATATGGGCTACCAGTGGCCTGGCAACACGGAGTCTAAAATTTGTTCCCACGGAAATCCAGCTTTGGTGTTCATCATCACCCTTTATAGGCACTCTTTTTTAAAAACCAGGGACACTTCAATGCAAAGAGCTTAATTGCTACAGGAGTAGCTACTGGCATCATAAGAAACCAAAGAAATTTGGACAAAGGAATCCCAAAAAGAGCAGTGAGGAAAGGATGTGATTGGGGCTGCAAGATGCTTAATTATATCCTCAGGATCTCCCAGGACCCAGAGCATCTGAATCACAGCTCCCTCCTGGCCACATACCATTTTCTATTTGAAGTGTACCATGCAATGTCACCTTGTGAATTAGAACCTTGAATAAGATATTCATAAAAGCTTCTCAATTCAGAGGTGATACCAGGACAAGACTATGATCTAGAACACATAAGACTAGTGATGATTTTACGTATTTATGTAAGATAAACTTTGCCCCTATGTGAACCTTCCTCTGTGCAAACCTCCCTCCTTTGCCTGAAAACTATAGGTGAAACAAAATTGGTGGAGTAAAAGAATTCCTACTCCTGGTTTCTGCTAGGATGCTTGCTCCTACATTTGGTGCATTTTAATTATAGAAGTCAGATTCTCAGCTTCATTTTGAATTTATTATGGTTTGGATGTTGTATAGCCCTGATAATTACCTACGCTCACTGTAGCCTTAGACGACTGCTGAAAGGCACACCTCCAGAGTGGGAAGTGTCCTAATGAAGAATTGTTTCTATAAAACCAACAACACAAATGTACCAATACCTCACAAAACCCTGCCAGTCCATTCCTCACTGTCCACCCCTCCCTTGAAGATAAGACTATCTTTTAAAGACAAAAATATCCAGGCTGGTATTTCACTTACGACCTCATTACAGAACTCAATATATTTGAAGATGCTGGCATTTGTTTTTAAATATCTTACATTTCTTTTTCGTATTTCTCCCCTACCATAGTATAGAGGAGAAAATGAAATTATTTGAAAGTACATGATTAACATATCAAACGCCAAAAGTCTTAAACTATGTTTTTCTGCCTTCTGAATAACTGTGAGTCTATCAACACATCAATTTGTCTTTCTGCATCTTTGTTTTCTTATTCAGAAAATGAGACAATTGCCCAGATGAATTTAAGCTCACATCCCATTATACACGTTCCATAATACCAATGCAGAAAAAAGTGAGTTGCTAAGACTTGTTTATGAATCAAAAATAAAGAAATAAATTACCTTATAAAGCAAGGATTACACTGTAGAATCTCAGACTTTAATAGAGAAATAGAGAAAGAGCATGCACAGAGAAACCAAAACAGAGGGAGGTTTGAGATCTATTTGAACACTCCTTTGTCTTAGAAAGCTAATCTGTCTGAGGGAAAAATGAATTGTTTTATCAGGACTCTGGGGTATTTACAGAGGACTAGAGCTATAGCCAGACTGAGGTTTAGGACTAAGAAATCTAAGTACTTAGCAAAGACTTGATGTTTCCAAAACCCAATTCTAAATCTCAAGGGAAGACAATCACCTGGACCCAACTTGGGTCAGATTCTCATCCCAGAAAGTGATAACCAGCTATCACCAGATCCTGGGAATAATTTAGGATAGACATTTCAAAAGAGGCCCACTACTTGAAGAGACTAATGAGAAGGATACAAACAGAAGGATGCAAGGTGGGCAAATGTACTAGAATCTTTCAACAGAAGCACTCACTCCTTACCCCTTCCACTTATAATACCCCCCAAAATTGATATTTTGGTGCAAAAGAAAAATATTCCCCTACATTTTAATTCTTAACTACCCAAGGTAATCATTGACTATAAATCACTTTTATCTCTGTATTGATACAATAATCAGAACAAAGATTTTCAGATGAGCCATTATGTTCTTCCCTACACATCCAGGCTATAATGCAGGGGCAGGTGGCCAGCATGGTGCCGGAAGATAGACATCCGGAGACTCCTTGGGCAACTGACATTTGTAGGAGCTATGGCGTAGCATCAATAATTCACACAACCTCCCAACAAGTACTGGCCAGCAGCTGGTCTGTAGATGGGGGCCTCATCACTTATTCATGTGTGAGACATTTATACTGGTTCATTGCCTTATTTTAAAGCTTCTTTACAAGACTACAAAAAGGACACAGCAACTAGCTATTAAATCAATAATACCACTCTGCATCATAAGGGGATAAGTTGATTACTTCATGGAGAGGATAATGTTTTTCCCTAACTGAACTTCACACGCATAGAATTAGGCTGATTATAATCCTTGGTTTATGGCATACTCTCAATAGTCATGAATAACTAATTTACCTTTGTTTAATTACAATATAGTAAGGACTATGAACCTGTCAGTCCCTCAAAGAGCAAGGATCATGGCAGTAATATGTTACACATGTGGTCTTCTCATGGCCTTTGCCTCTCCCTCATGTACACAGAAGTAATCAGCACCCTGAATCCTGCATTTACTTGAAAACATTTATATAGTTTTATTGTGTATAAATGAATTTCTAAAATGTATAGGTATTTAGTTTTAAGTTTATAAAAAACTGTGTTATGCTGAGCATGATATAATAGTACCTTGCTGAGATTCAACCATATTGTTGCTTGTGTCTATACCATGTTATATTTTTCACTCTCCCATTAATAAGCTTTTGGGTTGTCTTGTAAGATTTTTTCTTGCTGTGAAGAGTGCTATTCTAAATATTCTTATCAATATCTTCTTAAGGGTATTCATGTATCAAGAATTGCTTGGTATGAGATTTGCTGTACAGTTATTGAGCTTTGGAAAGTACTGACAAACTGTGTCCCAAAAGTTGTGGCGCCAATATGATCCCGTGAGCAATGTAGAAGGACATCTAGATTGAGGATGCATTCTCGGGCTTCCCTCTTGCCTGGTACATTTCCATCCTCTCAGCAGCAACAGTGCCCTGCAGGTTGGGGCCTTTGCGAATTCTCTTTGCCTGAAATCCCATCCCTTCTCCATTCCAGTCTTTTTAAGTGATTAGTTAATATATTCCAGAATCACACAGCTCAATATTATTTATGAAAAACGTTACAGACCACCATTTTTGCCAGGGCCTAAATTAGTTATTCTTCCCAAGCCTCCTGCCTTGTGATATATTTCACATCACTAACATTGGACAGTATAATTATTTCTTCCTTGGACAGATCACCCTGTTCACAGGAACAGTGTCTTGATTTATTCTTATATCTTTAGTGTTCAGAAAACACTTAGGCACTAAGTAAATATTTGATTCATAAGTGTATGAATAAATATGTGAATAAATTTAAAAGATCAGCTAGAAGAAACATTTTTTTGTATTGTATTTCTGTACTCTAAAGCCAACATTTCTAAAGGTAATATTTTATAGTTAAAATATAAAACACTTGGTTTTACTAAACAAAAAACCAACTATCAAATGGCATACATGGTATAATTACAATGTTGTATATGTATGCACATATGTTCATGATAGATGTGTACCTGTATTTAAATTAAAAGTATACATAGCAAAATACACTAAAAATTAATACGACGATAACAAAGATTTTTTTTATAAGTAGTGAGGTTGGATGTTGTACATAATTTATTTTCTTTTATCTACTTTTCCATATTTTTCAAATAGACTAGATTCCATAGAACAGCCTATGACTCAAATCTACAACCTTTATCTCAACAACTCAAACTGTTCTCTCCTTTACATTCCACTGTTGGGAAAATATGAAATGATACCTGAGAAAACTACATTCTACCAGAAACCTAGATTTCACAAAAAGAAAAAAAAAATGCACCACAAGGCTTAGAGGATAAATTTCTCTCCAACCCACTATGAAATTTTCATTAAGTCCTTCAAAACTTCTCAGGTCTAGACCCCAGGGACAAATGAAGAGGCTAATCTTTGATCAAGGCTTACTTCAAGCCAAAATTATCTACTGTTATAGAGAAACTCTTCCAAATGGTTACACCTGCTGCTATGAAGGTGAGAGTCACCCCAACGGTTCACAGATTGCATATCTGCAGGGTGCAGGGCAAAGACTGGAAAAAAAGATTAAACCTCACTCAAAACATTATTTCTATTAAAATTATACCAAATAGAGTACTATGAAAAATTTTATTGGTCCATAACTCTTACACAACAAGTATTGCCCTTGAGGCAGACTTGAGAATAACTTTCCCAAAGGAATAGACATTATAATTTAGGGAAAGAATAAAACAAATTATGACAGTTTTTGAAAGCCTCACCTCTGATTTTTTTTCATCTCTAATTATCTCTGTGGCTGGAAAATAGAAGTGTAGGGTCTCAGAGATGGAAGGAATCTTATCGATCATCTACTACTATCATCTGTAGCATTATATACATTAGTAGAAATTAAAGCCCAGAAATGCCTGGGATTTGGTAAACATGCCAATTCTTCTTCCTCTCAGGGACCTTGGAAATGAATTGCCTGGGACACAACGTAGCTGTATTATTAAGTTTAGATACTTATTTATTCCATACACTCAGAGGCAGAAAGACCTGGGTTCAATGTTGTTTTATGATTTATCAGCTGTTTGACTTTGGGTCAATTGGGCAAATTATTTAGTATTTAGAACCCTCCACTTACTCAAGTGCAAAATATTAATTTTAAAGGGCCTATCATGTAAGGTTGTGCTAGGGTTAAATAAGAAATCAGTTAGTAAATATTTGGGTTCATAAGTAAGATGGGTGTTGGCTACCATGGTTGTTTATTCTATGTGTAATACACTCTTTGTGATAAGGCATTATGGGAGAACAAGATTTAAGAGATTTTGAAGAAGGTAACTTTGTCTCATTTGATTCAGACTACTTAGCATATGTTCAACTTTAATATCTCTGTTTTTATTAATTAAAGATTGGAAAAGAAAGAGAAAGAAAGAAGAAAATTGTTGGCAAGTATGGAGGACGTGGTATAAAATAGGCTCTTTCCGAAGTGTTTTTGGTGTACCAACTCATTCATTACTCGAAACACCTTTAGGAAGGAGACAAGTGCTTTTAAAATCTTTGTTTTTAAAGAGACCAACACAGAGGGATTAGTTCAGACATATTAGAGCATTTGATTGACACCTGCAGCCTCGTTCCTACAACTCCACCCATTGGGAGACCAGAGAGGATTCGCCACCCAATGGCATCTTGGATCTGATCTTCTTTCTGTATCGCTCTGTGGCTTCAAGAGCTGAGCCTGGCTTGCCTTGTGATGGAAGTTCCCACCAGTTTTCTGGTTATCATCTCTGACATCATATGCATTTTACCATAAATTTCAGCGAGCAAAAAAGGTGACCTTTGAGAAGGATGGAATACCTGGTTATGATTTAACAAACAGCAAGTACAAAGACAGGATAGTCATGCTACTGGAACAGGAAAGGCTTTGAAATACTCTCTGGTCTGCTTACTTTCTTGGTCATTGTTTTCTCCGAATCTTCCAAGGCTTTAAGACAGAATCAGAGAATGAGTCCTGTGTTGCCAGGGAGATGAGGGTAGATATTCACTAACTCTCAAAGTTATTACTGCATTCAGCTTTGGGCCCGAAACTAGGCTTTTAGAAACTCTCAACAAGACAGCAATTTTAGAGAGAGGAAGGATTTTTTCTTGAGCTGCTAAAGCTAGGTTGAATCCTAGTCAAAAGCATAGATCAATGAAGCTATAGAGTAAGATGCAATATGGTAAAAAGAGAACATGGTAAAAACAAAGTTCCTGTTGCACAACAAGGAGAAAAGTCTGTGTATGAGAAATAGAAAAAGAAAAGAAAGAGTGAAAGGAGAGAGGAGGAGAAAAGAAGAAAACAGAGTTGAAAAGAATGAGAAAAAGAAGAAATGAGATCAATGTGGAAAAGAGATTGAGAATGCGAGAGAGGAGAGCAAAACTTAACCCACGAGTTACCTCCTACAGGCTCTGCTTGGTGTCCGAATTCAGGTGGAGGAAAAATGTAGAAATATTCCAATCACTTCCAGAAAACTTACATCAGCAGACATGCAAGGATCATCTCTTCCTATAAAGAAATTATTGATAGTCATATAAATTTCCTCTATTCTTAATGTGTCAGTTACTCTCCTGTGACAGCTATAGTGAGCAAACTCTTTATGAATTCCTTTCCTAGCTTTGTGACTCATGTCTGGATTTAGCAGACCTGATCTCTGTTTACCACCTCCTAACCTTAGCATTTAAATTATTCACCAATTGATGCATGCAACTGTATTGTTACATCTTATTTTCCCATATCCGAAGAAGTATCGTTTGGGAAATCTTATGCAGGTCTAGATATAAATGTCACTCCATCCAATATGTAACTCATACTTTCAAATTGAAAAAGTTTCTAGATTTTTATAGGGACATTTAAAAGCATTAGGTAGCTTAAAATATTCCCTGCTGATGCACATCATCTCATTTTGAAATAATGCATTTGATGGAAGCAAATGATCGAGTGAAGAGTATTCTTCACCTTGCTTTCTATAATAACTTACAGACTTATCTCATTTCTCAAAATGCTTTTCCAATTACAACCAGCACTTGATCATTTGAGTGCACAGCACTTCACCTCAACCATTCTAGTAGTGCTTCTACCTGTCACCCTGTTAGCTGTCGTGAGACTGTCCTCAGAAGCCACAGCCGATCATAGTGGAGCAGAGAGGGTAGAGAGGATGCGATAGGGATATGCCACCTCTACCTTTAGGAGACTGCAAGGTGTCATTGAATTCAGGCTCTTTGTGACTCTCACTGTGACCTCTAACTGGTGGCATCCCGGGGTCTTGCTCTGGGCTTTCTTCCCTTTGCTGGGTTTCTAAATCTTTGGTCATCTCATTCACTTCATGGCACTAAATGCAATCTACAAACTGCAACCCCAACATCCACTTCACCTAAGCTCCAGACATGTATATCTTATCTAATTGTTGTCCTCAGCATCTACTTTAACCCTCAGGTGTCTCAGATCTGACTTGTCAGAAATAGAACTTTTGATTTTTCCACTAACAAAGAGTCTTATTCCATTTACTTGTTTGTATCAGACAGAAAGCAGACAGTCATCCTATAGAAACTCTCTGTCTGTCTGTCTCTCTCTCTCTCTCCCCCCTCACTCCTCACTCTCTTCCACCACCTGCCATATCCAACATATCAGTAATTTCTATTTTTTCTTTCTATCGAGTGTATTTCAGACTAATCCACCTGGCCTCCCCTGCCATTCCCTAAGTCTAGCTGTCATCCCCTCCATTCAGGGCTACAAGATCTTCTACCCTTCCTCCCTCCAATCTGTTCTCCATAGAATAGCCAAAGTGATTTTTTAAAAGAGAAATTTCAATGGTGCTGCTTCAATTGTGCTATTATATGTTGCCCCATATAGCCACACTCCCCTCAAGGCCTGAAACCCTGTGCTGAAAGGCTTCCACCAACCTCAAGCTAAGGCCCATCTCATTCAGCCCTGTCTGTCTCATCTAGAGCCCACCTAGTTCTTTCTCACCTTAGGAGCTTGGTTCCCTCTGTTCTCTCTGCTCAGAACTTTCCCCATCTCACTCCAGCTTCATCCTCTGGCACTTACCTTTTCATCTTTTAGGACCAATTCAAGTACCATTTATTTTTAGACTATCCATTTGCATTTGAAAGGGATTCTCTGTTACTATTGTTAAAATTATAGGCAGCCTCATCAAAACACAACATTACGGAGGGAGAATTGATCCTGTAACAGACCAGGTTTGGTTTTATTTCTTCCTACAAAAAGGAGATTTTCAGGATAGGGATGTCCCCTCTTCTCTGATCTTTACAAAAAAGTAATCAGAAGTGCTTGTTCTCATCTTACAAAACCCCTTGTTCTGCTACTTCTCAGTGGGATTTGAGGACAAATAAGTGACTTTATTAGGATGACAGTGTGATAGCAATGCCTAAATCAAAATTGAGCTGTTGACTAAAAGGGAGGAATTGTTAAATTAGGTATAAATTACTGCTGCCTCCTTACGTATTTTGATTTTGACCTGAAGATTTTTTCATAAGTAGTAAACTGTTACCCCCCCATGGGTGTGTAGACAGGCTGTAACCTACACGTAATGAGTAGATGAGTCTTAGCTGGTAACAGGGAGCCACCTGTTCTAACCATGTTCAAATAATGCAAACACGGAACTATAACCGTCTGGATGTTTCTGTGCTCACTTCTGTTTTCCACAGGACACTTTATTTTTATTTTTTTTTCTATACATGAATCCTCTCTGCACACATGGGCAGCACCAGAGTCCCTAAATCTATTCTGATTTGGAGGCTGCCTGATTTGAAAATCTTTTCTTTGCTCACTTAAACTCTGTTAAATTTAATGTGCCGAAAGTTTTTTTTTAACCCTATTTACCACCATGTAGCCTATTTATTTCCTAAAATAATCACCCATCCCAATGAATTTCTATTTAATTTCCTTCTTCTATTACATCCCTGTGATATTTTTTGAAGTTCAAGGCCATGTCTGTTTTATTCACCGACCACTGACAAACCAATTGCTTAGGGACCCAGAGCAAACAGGATATGCTGATTGAATGAACGAATGAACTTTCCACTAATATTATGTGAGTTAGAAAGGAAATACCTCCAGCTCATCTCAAAGAAGTGCGTTATCACGTGTTTGAATCCCAAGTCTTTTAGCACACCACAAGCATTCCTTAGTTGAGCAGTGGGGGTTGGTTGTAAGCAAAAGTGGGAAATTCAGATTCACAAATTTGAATCTCACTGAAGATTCAGAAATGTGTGTCTTGGGGATCCAATTAGATGATCATTTCTTGTGCTTTAGGCCCTTTGCCAAAGCACCTATGTCCTTCTCCAATCAATCAACACCCACCCCTTGGGGGGATGCTGAACAGTGCTAGGGCCTGTCAAGTCTTGGCATTGCCAACAGCTCCCGATCAGGTAAACACCAGCATCGCTGGGACCTCCCTAGGGATGGTGCTCAAGAGGAAGCCAGTGTGGAATGGGGAAGGGGAGTTCAAAGATCACTAATGGTGCTAAGATCACTGATGGTGCTAGCATAGGGAACACAAGGCTGACAAACTCCTCTGGGGTGATCATGGTTCTATTAGAACGTGCCCCCTACCTTTGAACATTGTGCTTAAATCACACCCTTTGTATTTGGTGTCCAACTTGTAGGTATTGCCTTAAATTATGGTTATTGGTGTGCAGGCAAGCCCCGTCCTGTGAGCTTGTTAGCAGTACTGACTGTGTTTTTCTTATGCTTACCATCAGTGGGCTAAAATTAACTGTCCCATATATAGGCAACATCATAAAAGCTCCACTGCTCCCATAGTTTGCCTAAAACAGAACAGGGCTTAAATATGTCTTTGCTGCATAACGTTGATTGATAGATATAATATGGTACCACTGACTGGATGGCTTAAAATAAGTCATTTTTTTCTTTAATAGTGTGAGGGGGCTAGAAGTTTGAAATCAAGTTGGCCACAGGGAATGCTCTCTCTGGAGGTTCTAGCAGAACATCTTTCCTTGTGTCTTTCAGCTTGTCACTCCCATCTAGCTCGTATGAGCCTGTGTCCACATTTCCCTCTTCTTATGAGGATACCAGCCATTGCCCTTATGCTATGACCTCATCTGAACTTGATCTTATCTACAAAGACCCCAAATCCAAATCCAAATCACATACACAGGTTCTCAGTGGATAAGATTTGGGATGATACTATTCAATCTAGTTTATTAGAATTCACTTGAATTCAAGCAGAGAATTCCTTGAGAGTGTTTTTAAGTTTTTATTATTTGAAAACAGCTTTACACTCATAATATTGGAGGAGTAACTATATTTCAGAATTTAAGTATACCTTCACAAGAAGTTAAAAGAAGTTTGTCGAGTAGTTTTATACTTAGATTGCGATTTTTTTTCTCATGCAGGAAATTGGAACAGACCTAGACGTGGGCATGTTAAATCCTCCTGTCACCCTCCACTGGTCTGCCTTATAACTTGATCACTGCTTTGGAACTGACTGGCATCTCTCAGTTTCATTCCAGGAGGCTTAGGAGTTCCATAGAACAATCTGTTTTTCTTTTCTTTTTTCCTGATTTTTTCCTCGTTATGTTTTTGTCAAGGGGTCAGTAAACTTTTCTTACAGTAAGCCAGAGAGTAAATACTTTGGGAAGTGTCCAGAGTTTCTTAAATTTCTGCCAACTCTTGTTCCTTCTCTCTTGTTGGTTAGTCTGTCTTCACCTCATTTTGGGGGGCATAGGCTACATTCTGTACAGTATGGGCATTCAAGTACTATTTGTTTTGAGACCATCCAATTTCACCCTAAAGGAATTCTCTGTTCACTATCTTTTCTCTCTTTCCTTTCTTCCTTTCTTTTCCCTTTTCTTCCCTCTCTACCCTCTCTGGTTGCTATGTTCCTAAAATAAATATTCAGTGCCTCTAAACTATATTTGATTGCACATTGATTATTTTAATCATTCCCTATTTTCTAAAATGTTGACATGTGTGATAAAGGTCATGGAGATACTTGTAGGTTAGCCATTCCTTTATTAAAAGGTAGAAAATAGTCTTGTATTCCCTGTATAAAATAAATAAAAATTATAATAATCCCTTGGTTATTATTAGAAATGTGGATTTGCCCTGCTGAGTGATCAGTTTCTAAACATATCCAAAATTGGAGAAAACTCAATACAAAGTACTGGGTCCCTACCACCCAAACTCAAGCTTCCCCCATAGCCAGTCTTATTTTATTTACACTGCCCTGTTCTTCCTTCTGTGGAATTATTTTGAAGCAAATTCCAGACATCAGTAGATTATTTTAGTATATATCTCTTAAAAATAACGATTCTTTTTTAAAAAGTATGTCCACACTCACATTATCATATCTAGATATCATGAATGAAAAACTCAGTAATGTCTTTAAATATCCAGTGTTCACATTTCTCTAGGGGTTTCACAATTGTTCTGAGTGCAGTTTCTTTGAATGAGCATCTAACTAAAGTCTACATGCTGATTAGTTGATAAGTTTCTAACGTCTCTTTTAATTTGTTGAGTTCTCTCCCCACCCCTCTTTAACAATGTATTTGTGAAAGAAACCAAGTCTTTTGGCTGCTGGTATAGTGTACATTTTGATGAGATTCATGTTGAATTGGTTTCTTAATCATATTTCATAGTGGATTGAGTGACTTTCCATCAAGGAGATAAAAACATCTGGCTGTCTCTCTTTTGTCTCTCCAATGTTCAGCATTAACATAATCATTAGTGGTTGCAAAATCATGAGGTCCTTACTTTATCATCACTTATTCTTCAAATATTTGGAATATTTCTCTTTAAAAAACTCAAAACGTTCCCTCTTCAGCTTGTTGATTATCCTGAGTTTTTATAGGAAAGTTAGGTGAAATATTTAATTCTTTTCTTTTATTTACAAGGTCTCGAGATAAGTTTATTTTCTACAATTCTCCAAAGGTGACCAATGAAATTTCATGTCTGTTGGCTGATTGATTGGCACCATGTACTTCAATGCTTTGCATGTCTTAATAGTCATAATGTACCATCTTCAGACCCTGGGGGAACCTTGCAGGTGGCTTTGAAACTTCTTGACATGACCTTAGTTTCTGTCCTTTCTTCTTTTAGGGTAAAAACAGGATCCTCTGAGCTAGTTTCTTGTCTCTCATCTGGAGCCTGCTCCTACTCCCCTGCCTCACCCTTTCTGTTTCTCTTATCTTCATTTGGCACAGGAAGTATAACTGATTTGCCTTTCAAGAAGCCTTGTAATTTTATAGGAGAGAACATAGTTCTCTGGCAGTGTCATCTGTGAACACTGGAACCAACCAATCCAGCACTCTGATACTCCTGAACCTGGCACATGCATGTGGTTTATCTTTGCACAAATGGAATGTAACTGTACCGTGTTACAGAGACCAACACAGGTAAATTCTGAAAACCAGCTTCATTCGTGAGGCTTCAAAAACATTCTCTGGATTGGTAATCGGCTCACTACATGTAGGTTACAGACATCAATTCCTTCCTATAGTGACAGTCAATAAATATTTCTTAAACTAATGTCAATGAATGAATGATATTTTCAGCTTTTGAGATGAAACTAAGTTTAGAGAAAACATTTATCTGATACCACATTTTTACTTGAGGAAACTATGGTCCTGAAATTTTGAGTGATTTGTCCAAGTCCATAGTACAAATTAGTAAAAGATTTAATCTCCAAGTCGCCTGACCAAGTGCCTTGTCTTCTACTGTACCTACTGCCTCTAGACTCTGTTAGATAATTGGGCATTAATCATTCTTATCATTGTCCATCTTAATGATGTTTTGGTTTAGTGATCGTTCCTTTTGTCTTCTCTTTTTTCTATCTTGTTTTTCTTCCATCAGTGAGATAAAACTTTCCTTTTCCCTTCTGAAGTTTTGATAGCTGAGTTTATGAAAGGAACTTACAAGAGATAGATTAACTGGAGAAAACCCATTTTAATTACATACATATGCACAGGACTCCCACAAAGTATGAGACTCAAAAAAAAATGTCAAATAATTGAAATTTATGGAGCTTCACAGAAGAATAGGACCCAGAGTCTCTCTGGGGGTGGTTGGTAATGCACAAGTTATGGGGGTGAAGAGAAGAAGTGAAGGATGAATATAGGTTGTCTTATAATTCAGACACAAAGTCCTCCAGTAATAAAAGTTGTCTTGCAGCAGCCCTGAGAATAGGTGAAAGTCCATGACACTCTGTCTGGACATGGTGTCAATCTCTAGACTCCTCTCCTGTGAGATAAATCAACCTTCTGGGTTGATAAGATTCCCAGGGAAAAAAGTGCATGACAGCAGATCCTTCGGGAGGATCTGCCCTTAGTTAGATAAGGGGTGAGAAAGAGAAGCAAGAGACAGTAGGGAAGGAGAAAGCCAAAAACGTCAGCTCCCCTTTGGTTCGGAGCACTGAGCATGCCAGAGCTTTATGCTCTGGAGTATGACTTTCTGAGTCGCAGGATTCCCTTCCTTTCTCTTTCCCTCTGACATTCTTCCTCTCATTCTGATGTTAATAATACTGAGCCTCAGGTGATTGTCACTCCCTTGACAGTGAGGAGTGAGTCTAATAACTATTCAGAAAACCCTCAGTGATACTAGACAAAATCAAGCTGTTTTCCAAGGTACATGGGCTTTCCCAATGTTCATTTCTGAGTCTTGAGTGATTTTTTTTTCTAGCACAATTCAAAAATTACTGTTTTTCACAATAGTAATAATAAAAAGTCAAAAAGTTTACTTTCTCACTCACTTACATGAGATTAGTAACCTATTGGGACACAGAAATAATCATTGACTTATCAGAGTTGAGTCACCTTAGTGTTGACAACGTCCTGAATAGCAATGGCAAAACGATCATTATTATAGTTACCTTATGGTCGTCCTGCAAAGTACTGAAGAACTGACTCATTATCTTGAACATTTTCCAAAAACAACTGAATCTTTTCAATTCCCAGATCAGAAGTTAGTGACCTTAGCATTTGGGGGAAATGGTGATACAGAGGTCTTTCAATTAAGTTTGCAAACTCATCCTAGGAAAAGCGCAATATCCCTCATTGCTGAACATCACTACCATCTCCACTGAAGTACTCCCCTTAGGGGGCTGTGCACCGATGCCAGTGCCTAGTTCACTTCAAAGCAATACTGGAATTCTACTTCTGGAATGACAAACAGAGCTGTCATCATATGGCACACAAAAACACACAACAACAATAATGAACGCCTCTCAAAAAGACACCACCACACATCTACAGGAACACAGCTGGGAGCCACTGATATGCAAAGGTTATAAAACCTTATTGAATTTTTTGTACAGTACTGCCAATATAAGCATACAGTGGCAAGTTCAAGAACGTCTCAGATTCTGTACAATGCCAACTCTGACAGCCATTCCAGAAAAAGAGTTCCAAAATTGCTTTGAAGGGTGGACTAGGCCCTGGCATCAGTGCATAACTTCCCAAGGGAAGTTCCTCAAAGGTGAACTAAGTCATATTCAGGAATGAGATGTGAAACACTTCTTTGGGGATTAGTTCTTGAACTTAATCATCAGACCTTCTTTATGCTTTAAACTCCACTCATGCTGACTTGAGTTGCAGGTGGCTGAGCAAGCACCTTCACTTGTTTTAGTCTGAGGTTATTTCATTCACCAAGTATCTATTGTGGACTTGAGTACCAATACCAGGTACTTGGCCAAGAAATAAGGATTAAATAATGAAAATGAGACTTTAATAGAGTATGGCTACAGTTAATGTTTCAGATACAACATGGTAAACGCAAGCACAGAGGTTAACATAGATCGTTGGGGAAGGGGATGGAGATGGACAGTGATCTGTACTGGGCCTGGCATAAGTGAGAGGTATTTCCTGGCAAACAACTTAGAAGCCGGACAGCTTAGGGCCAAAAAAGAAAGAAAAAATAAAAAGCTAGGAGAGTCGGGGTGTTCCTGGCATGGGGCAGAATTTCTTCATTTTAGTTAGAGGTGTGTTAATATGTTGATAAGCCTCATAGAAAATTTCAAAGAAGAGTGAAATTCCCTATAACATTGGTACTTCTGTGAAAATTAAAGTGAAAATACTATTTTCATCCTTTGAATATGTTAACTCTGCTATCTTGAGGGTTTTCTTACCCTAAAAGTTATTTTTAGCTAATTATCCTCACTTAGGAATATAATCTGTCAGGCTGTGTTGTTAATGCCCTTCACAATGGGGGCTTCTTCCGTGAAAAAAAACTGAGTTACTGGGGAAAATTAAATACTTGGAGGAGTTGATTATTTGGGGATTTTCTCTCAAGGTGACAAATATCATCTGTCTCATCAAAAAAGCTTTAATTAAGCCTGGTGTCTGGGTTGGAAGAAGCAAGAATGGGCCACAGCCCCTCTAAAGGGGAGTAATTTATGCCACAGCACTCAGGGTGTCCCCAGGGATGTAAATTGCTTAAATGTGTTTAATCTTCCCAAGTTTGAAGGGGAGACAGTTACAGGAACTGTGGTCAATATGAAAGGAATCCTGTATCCATTGTAGAGAATTCTATCCTTCAGCCTGCATTCTAAAATACAGAATTAAAATACTCTGACCTCCTGGAGTTTATAGTCCTTTAGAAAAGGGGAAAGAATAAAATTGTCATTTTCAATTGTGTGTTTCCTATTACATCAAAACTTTTCCAATAGCAAGATCAGAAAGAGCATAGTCTCTCAAGTTATGCTCTAACCTGAATTAGTCATAATTCAGGTTTAAACTAACCTTTCACTGAAAATAAAGTTCTCCAACAATAAAAATATATGAAATATAATACTAGAAAATTTTTTAAGTATTATTTACAGTAAAGAATTTAGTATAAATTGTAAGTGGGTTTGTGGTTTACATGCTAAATATCAGTACTCAGATTATTCTACAAGTTGCCTGAAAATGAGCATCGACTATTTTAGGTTGTACTGTCCTTACTTATCTTGTGTACCATCCTGTCACTAGTTTGGTGGCATGAAATGCATGTTGTTTTCTTATGCCTGATCCTAGAATCGGGCTTAAATAAAGAAAATTGTTCAAGAAAGGAAAGCTCATCTGCTTCTCACTCTATTTACCATGTGATAAATATCCACTTGTCACACATATCATAATTATCTTACTGTTCAACCCCCAAGTGGTGATTATTTTTAGAAACACATTGTGCCTTTGACATATTTTTACGTTGCTCTTTGAAAATATTTTTGCATTTTCAATCTCGTAAATATTGGCAAGGGAAAATCAAATGCTATAGGATTCTATAATTTAAATATTGCTCTTCTTGTTCCACCTGTAAAGACTTGCTAATTTTTTTAAGCTGAATATTATAGAGCTATGTGGTGGGAATCTGTCACCCTATGAACTACATTTCAAATGGACATTTTATAGGAACCATTGATGAGGATAGTGAAAGAGGCTTGTTGGAAACTAAATGAAGAAAGGATTAGGGTTATGTTAGCCCAACAGGCATTGAACCTCTTCAGACTGCTGGGCACTGTTCTAGGTATTAGAGATTCATCAGCAAATAAAAAATACAGAATTAAAATAGTCTGACATCCTGGAGTTTATAATCCATTAGAAAAGTGGGAAGAAAGACAGACAATACAAAATAATATCACAAGTATATCAAGTTTGCATTATGTTACATGGTAGTGTGTGCTATGGGAAAAGACAGAGGAGTCATCAAGGAGGGAAGACTTTGCCTCTACCCCATGAGATAAGATGGCAGGAGGCAGGTTAGCAGGAGGAAACAGGATCCTGGGAGCAATCACAGGCAAGAAACGTGAATACCTGAATACTGGAAAGCCCAGTGCCATCGAGAAGCTTAGACCCTCCTCACAGAGAACTGGGGAGAGGGTATGTGTGCAATTTAAGGTAGAGTGAATTCTGGGAAGGGCAAATGGGTCCTCAGAAGAACAGGTGATGTTTCCTCTGGCTGGTGTGGACTGGGTCCCGTCTCTGGTAATCTGACTTTTTCTTCCCTGGCTGGTGAGATTTTCTGAGAAGCAGATTGATGACATTTGGGGTCCTTTTTGAGAACCCTTTCAGCAAGTTAGGGGTGCTCAGAGAAAGCCCTCCCTACATGTGCCATTCCTGAGTGCCGGAAGTTTGAAACCGTCAGCACAACCAAGCATTATATTTTGGGGTGGCCTTTCCTGAACTCCTTCCAAGGAAAGCTGCAGGGTGAGCTGTAGGTTTAAACAGGGCAGATTGGGTGGGACTGGATGAGAATGTGCCCTCCGAATCAAGGGTACACACAGTGAGGGAGTCGGCCTTGGGGCCTCACAGGGGCACACCTTCTAGGGAGAGGAAATAGCTAAAACAAACACCTTAAAAAACGCAAGCACCGTTTTTTAAGCACCTGAGTCACCGCCCGCAGGACAGCGTGGCAGAGTGCATATTTAAAGTGCTTTTTTGAAAGCCAAGTGCGTGCAAAATGTTTTAAGGTATTTTCAATAACAGACGGTGTTACTTGTAAAGTTCCACAGGAATGGTCAGTCGCTGATCCTAGATGACATTAACATAATCTCCAAGTTTAAATTCAGATCAAAAACTAATCATACTCAAGAAGAATCAAAGATAACATTTCCTTGCCCCCCAGGGTGAAACTCCTTATTGTCACACAGATGATCACTAGATTAGAGACGTCACACAAACCGCACCTCTGCCCAGTGTGAGTGGAAAAGGAAGGGGAGGATTAGCTTGTCTGAGAATTGACACGGGTGCAGTGAGTAACTCCGCCTGTCTTGGAAAAGACTTTTAGCATCTCTAATGGAACAGAAACATTCACAAATATTATTCTTCCCAGGAAAGGGCTAACGTTTTCCTAGAAAAAAAGACACACGGAGGCTCCAAATTGTTCTTCCGGTGGATGAGAATGGGCTCCCATTATTTCTGCTTGTGCTCAGCATTTGATATGCCATCCATCTTTGGGCTAGAATTGTGAGCTTAAAAATAATCAACATTTTCCACCACCTGCAGAACGGCATCTGTACTTGGAGCTCATTTCCTCCGTGTTCCCTGCAGAGCCCCATCTGTTTGACATACCTTCCTTCTCTACACACGATTAAAGCTGCTCCTGCTACCTGAGCTGCGTGCGTCTCTGTCTTTATGGAAAATGCCTCAAACTACCACGGCCTGCTGGGCGGAGATGGCTTTTATAATATCAGAAGTGCATGTAATGCTCACATTTTACATATTTGGGGAGAAAAAAGTCTATAACAGGAAATTTGTAGTCATTGTTAATATTCTGATTATTAAAAACCTTCTAAACAAAGTAATAACATATAAATGCATGGTCTTTAAGATGAACTTATCTACCTGGAGACTGATGAATCTTTGAAATGAATCCTCTTTCGCATGACTAAAAGGACTGTATTATAGTGAAACATCATGCTGGGTCTTTCAACCCAAATGTTCTGTAAGTAATTTTGTAAGTTACTTAGTACTTTAAAGAATGAGATATGGCAAGTAAGAAATTATCTTGTAAATTACTTAGGGTACATGGAGCTCTTATAAAAATTAGCAGTATCTGCTAATTACTTTTATGTATCTGGATATTCATATAAAGTTTATTTAAGATAAGGTATATTTTGTTTGTTTTCATATAAAATAATTCTGGTTCCTATCTAAAACCCAGATTAAATACAAAATTAAATATTATATAATATCAAATATAAAATTAAAGCCCAAGTATTATTAGGTTCCCAGTCTTACTCTCCTTTCTCAATACTTGGAATAGCTTATTGATATTTTGTGTTCTTAAAACTTTATAAAAATGATCTCGGTGTATGACACAGCTTTGGGGGGCAAGGTACAATTGTCAGGGGGACTTTACCTAACAAATGCAATCAATGTAACCTGGTTTCTTGTACCCTCAATGAATCTCCAACAATAATAAAAAAAATTATAAAAATGGCAATGCCCCTCTTATTTGCATTTTCCATTCAATGTTCTAATTTTGTAACTAAGTCATATTGATAAATACACTTCCAGTTAATTCATTTTCAAATGCTTTATAATTTTCAATTGTCTAGCTATGACTCAAATTTATTTTCCACACTTTTTAAATGGAATTTTAGGTTGCTTTGATTTACCATAGCTAGGAATACTTACAACATATTTTCTCTTATAAATGTTCAAGAATTCCTCTAAGATGCTTGACTAGCAATGATTGTATTGAAGGATATGCTCATCTTAAAATTTACTAGTTTCTGCCAACTTTCTTTACAAAGTAGTTGTTAGAATCAGGTTATGAAATGTCTAGGTATTTATATCCTCAAGAATTCTGGACACAGCCAAATTTTTAAGTGTTTGCCAATTTGACAATGATGTAATAAATAGCATTGTAGTTTTACTTTGTATTTCCCTGGTTGCAGTGGAGATGTGTGTCGGCTGACCACTTATTTTAATCAGTTGTGACCTGCCAGTTCACAGCCCTTGCTCATTTTTCTTTGGTGTGTTACTACTTGTAAAAGTTCTTCATGCGATGCTAATCTTTGTTAGATATGTGCTTTAGAAATACCTCTTCTACTCTGGGGCTTAACTTTTCATGTCCTATATGGTATCCTGATGAAGAAGAGGGCTTAATTTTAACAAAATTGCCATGCATTTTTTTTTTTTTTTTTTTTTTTTTTTAGAGAAAGAGTCTCACTTTAACACCCTTGGTAGAGTGTCATGGCATCACATAGCTCACACAACCTCCAGCTCCTGGGCTTAGGCGATTCTTTTGCCTCAGCCTCCTGAGTAGCTGGGACTACAGGCACCCGCTACGACACTTGGCTATTTTTTGTTGCAGTTTGGCCAGAGCCGGGTTCGAACCCGCCACCCTAGGTATATGGGGCCAGCGCCCTACTCACTGAGCCACAGGCACTGCCCGCCATGTATTTTTTTTTTTTACTATTGCAGTGTGCTCATTTTATGTCTTGTTTCGTAAATAATAAAAGTATTATTTATTATTTCTTCTATATATTTTAAATCTCTCCTTTTTATTATGACTTTAATCCATCCTTCTGGAATTGATTTTTATGCAGGGTTAAAGATAGGGATCAAATTTTATTTGTTCAGTATGAATAAACAATTTTAAATTTCTCATAGTATCAAATACTGACTTTAATTTAAATCCGGTTTCCATGATAAACATGGATTTTGCTTTAAGTTTCTTAAATTAGTTACATTATTCTAATTGTCTCAGACTGTACCAAACCTAATGTAGTCATGATTCCCAATAGAACAATTCTCTCTACATTGTTCTTCTTTAAGAATGTCTTGGCTCTTGCATATAATTTTTTACTTACAGTACATAAATAAAGTCTCATTTTAGTTTTGGAAAAAAATTCTTTTTAATCAGTATTTCAATTACATTTACACACACCAATTATTGTGATTTTGATTGTAAATACAATTAATGTATATATCGATTTGAGAAGAATTAATATCTTGATGATATTGATTCTTCCAACCTATAAATACAGAATATTTCTTCATTCATGTGATTCCTCTTTAATATTGCTCATAAAAAATTAAAATTTTTCTCTATAAAGATCTTTCCTATCTTTTGTGAGGTTATATTATGTTGTATCATGGATTATATTTTGAAGTTATTATGCTTGTTCATTATTTATTGGAAACATTGATTTTTGTGCATTCTCATGTCTAACTGTCTTTGCTAAGTTAAAAACTTTTCTAATATGCTTCAATGTGTATATCTCACTCACCCAGTTCTTAGGATTATTATTACTATCATTATTATTATTATGACTTTGTTTTACTTCTCTTATTCTCATGGCAAAGACTACAGCATAATGTTAAATGGGAATGTGGTCATAAGCATTTCCTTTATCTGATGGAAGGGAAGAATTCTCTTATGACTAATATTTGACTAATTCTCTTATGACTAATATTTCTTTATTAAATTCAAGATTATTTTTATTACTAATACACTAAGATTTCTGTTCACATATATATATGGGAGTTACATTTTATCCTTATATAAATGACTCTATTAAAATTATTCTGGTTTTTTCTAATGTGTTTTCTTAATGTAATGTATTGCATGAAATGTTAATATTAAACTACCTTAAGTTTCAACGTTATGAGTATAAACCAAACTTGTGTAACTCAAGTTTCAAAAATTAAGAGAGTTCAGTAACAGAAAATATATTTCTCTATCATGATAATCATAATACAATGGAACTATGGCAGCACAGTGTAAGTTCACCAAACCATGAGTCTACTTCTCTTGTGAGGCTATAATTTACAAATAGTATTGTCAAATAATCTTTACCAGGTCACTCTTACTAGCATACAAACGTGCTGTAATGATTGTCATCTTAAAAACAGAGAACTGGAATCTACCCATATCCCTAATCCTTTTGATGAAAGAAAACGGCTTAGAATTATCTTAACTTTCTTCTTTCCTACCATTCTTTCTTTAACTTGAGCTAATTAGGTTTTCTTTCACCCTGTACACCTGAAAGCCTCTTGAAAAAAATCACAGATGCCTGCCCTTAGCTTTGAAAATGTGATAATGATTGCAATTATTATTTCACTTGACCTTGAAATACCACTCACGTTAGTTGGTCACTCCTTCTGCCCTGAAACTCATCCTACGCCTTTCTCTGATTTTACTGCCTCTGCCTCTCTGGCTGCCTCCTCTCAGGCTCCCTATTGGCTTCCATTTGCCACCAATTTTTCCAATTTTAGTAAACAGGACCACCATTTTTCCAGGTAAATGATCAGTCCAAAATCCGCACATAATCTGAATCTCAGTTTTCCCCCCATGTGTCTGATACAAAATATTGCTAAGCCTAATGGCTGTGTCTTCAAATGATATCTTTAACCTTCACTTCCCTCTCACCTCGCTGCTCGTATCCCTCCCCTGGACTCTAGTCTGGTTCAGGTAGTCACCCTGTTTCTATCTCTACCCCACTGCTAATTACTCACCACAAACTAGCCAGAATGACATCTCCAAAGCCTCACTCAGTCAAGCCACACTGCAGCTGAAATCCCTACTATAGCTGCCCATAGCATCCAGGATAAAATTCCAAGTCCACACTAGATCTTACAAGTAACAACAGTGCCTGGTCCCTGACTTTATGTCTTAAATCATTTCCTCCTCTTTCCTCTCCTTATTCCACTCTAACAAAATGAACCTGCCAGATTACTTGTACCTCCTGGCCTTTGCATATGCTATTAGCTCAGCCCACTGCCTTCCACATCATTCTGGAATTGGTTCAAATAGGCCTTCTCCTTGAAGCCCTATCTCAATAGTCAGCCTAAAACAGTCTGTCTCTGACCTTCATCACTCTCTTTCCCTTACCAAGCATTCTACATAGACTCATAAGTAAAAAGAAATCTTAGAGTTGTTGTTTACTTGTTTGTTCCCTGCTGCCCACATTTAGATTGACCAGCGTTGCCTGACATAGGAACTTTATGCCTTGCTTATTGCTGCATATCTAGAACCTAGACAAAGGACTGGTATATTGTGAACAATTAGGTACAGCTTTTCAGGAAGTGCATATTAAACGCATCCTTGTATTTGCATAAATGGTTTTTAAAATGTGAATTAATCTTTTATGTCCACAAGTTTTGGCAGCCCCGTGTATGATAATACACTAGACCTTTCAACCCATGTACAACTGTATTGACTCTGCAAGCTTAAATTTGCAATCCTTCAACATCCCTTATTTCCATGTACTGAGCCCCCTTTGCCTCCAAGGTGCCTGACTTCATAAGAAGAAAGGTGGGATTGCTAGGTCTGTCTTCTTCTTCATGTAGCTCATCTCCATTTGTCTGCCATGACTCCCAGTAAATGCCACGTTTACCAAGTTGCTTCACGTCTTAGTAAAGCTGGGTCACACAGCTTTTTATCCGGCACAGATTTAGAACACATTTGCAATTTGCAGTTCTGGACCACAGCTGGCTGAGGATATGAGCTCATCTCATCGTTGCCTCCTCATAACCTAGCACAGTACTAAAACTGATCAGGAACTCAATCAATGGTTTGTAAAGCATGAATGATTGAATTATATTACAAACCATGACATTTTACTTGATGTAATAGGCTGCACATGTATCATTTTTAAATAATATTTTAAAAAATCCAAAATAGTACCTATATGTTGCCTCTTCACCCCCTAGATTAGCGCAGTGCTGTGGAGGGGTGGGGGAAGACAATAAAAGTGTAGATGTTCACAAAGGATGTCACCACTGAGTCAGAGAGATATGGGGCAGTGGAGTGAGGAGAACACTAAATCCAGAGGATGCAGACACATTTCCATCGTTTTGCCATTAACCCTTAGTACTCATTTGTTCAAGCCACTTACCCTTCCTGAGACTTGGTGCCTTATTTCTCTAATAGAATGGAGTCAAAATGGATGCCTTCTGAGCTGCTATCCTATTAGTATTTGTTGTATTCCAAAATCTCTCCGTAAGAACATAGCTTCTTTAAGCAGCAGGCTTGTTCCTGTGCAAATGTCCTCCTCGAAAACCTAATGTTCAAGCCTTCAAAAGGCAATTTCTATTAACGTAATAGCATTTAATTAGAAACTCCTGCCCTTAGATTGCTCATAATTGGTGTTAAAATGTTCATTGATTGAATTAGGGTAAAAGCCACTAAAAGTTCTCTACAAAGTTATTAGGATACAGTTGGTAAGATACAGGGCAATTTTCAAGATACAGAAAACTGAATTTACTAGTTTTACCCAGCAGGCCAAGGCTTACATGAAATATAAAAATATTCAGTGAAGTATATATTGTAGTTTAGTGTCTCTACATTGCTATAAGAGTGAGAGACCCAAAGTCACCCCTGAAAAGTGATTATAACAGATGCCAGGTGGCTCAGGAACCCAGCTATGTGTGGTATGTCGGCTACATCCAGTCCAATACATTTTATAGGCCATTTGAAATTTAAATTGTTTAATATATTTCTTTCTTCTTAAGAATTGTTCCACAGAAAATTAGAATAAAGGTGGAAAAAAACTCTCCAATTAACAAATTGAGTATTAACTAATAAGATGATATTGTTTGCAAGGTAAGAATGACTGCAAATACAGGTGCACAGGACACACACAAAAAATTTCCACTACACTCAACTCATGTTGGAGTTTTTATTAAAATATGCCATATTTAGACTTGCTCTTTAGTATGAACTTCAGATTGTAGTGGATAACGTGGGAGGGAGTCGGGAACAGCCTTATTCGCGAGCGAGAAGCTGTTTATGTTCTGGTAGGAATCACCCTTTCCTTTTCTTCACTGGCTCCTTTCTGGCTTTATCAGTCCCCACTCAGAGGCCCAGCCATGCAAGGAATTGAGTTCCTGTGAAGTGAATTACTTGGGAATTATAGATAGTTTGAGGATACGGATTCAGTCTTGTAGGTAGCAGAAAGACCTTTCTAACGCACTCACGTCAACATAACTAAACTGGTTAATCTTGGGGACGGTCATTGCTGAGGACAAGGACATGTCCCTAGAGTGTGTTCCACATGTTTCCCAGTGTTTGAAACATGTCATTAAATCATGTATTGATAACAATATACAGGGTGGCCATTTTTGAATATGTAGTTGCATCATGAGTCACATGCTAAATTCTTAATAATCCCAAAGGACATTTTCATAAGGCAGTCATCTGAAAACAATATTTGAAAGGCACAAGTTTTTCAATTGCTTCTTCATTAAAAAGGAACTTAGAAGTTTAGAATTTGCCATTTGTAGTAGTTTCTGATAATTTGTGTTATATAAAGATGCTGTGCATATGGGGATAAGATTCTTAATTTTTCCCCTTATGACATAATGAAAGGAAAATCTCTTTAGTGTAACTCCCCCTTCCTTCTTTTACATGCTGGATATCTGAAAAATCGTTAATACTCATTTGTCCCTTAAGATGTAATGGCTAGTTAATGTGGAACTATTCCAATGTGTAACATAAATTGTTACAAAATAATAAGCAAAATGCAGCGGCAATAATTATTTTATTCCATCAAACTAGAACTTACATATTTTCTTTTACATTTGCTCACAATTAGTCTTAAAATGTTATGATACTAGAAAACTTTAAATCTTTGCATAAAATGCATACACATGTGTGTGCATTCTTTTCTTGATGTTCCTAAAATGAAATTTTATTGAGGCAAAGAACAGTATTTCAGTGTGTGAATTGTAGCAGGCCACTTTCCTGCTCCAACCCTTCCAGTGCCCACAGATTTTTGTTTGTTTTTGTACCAAAATGCCAAACCCCGACTATGACTGCCCCGCTTTTTGGGGGCACCTCCTGCCCTGTCTCCGACCTCCTTGACTCCTTCCATTTTCCCCTTTCTCTCTCAAGGGCCTATTTGCATACCTGGACAATGCCAGGAACATTCTAGAATTAGAACATTTGCATTTCTGGAAGATTTTCTCCAGACATTCATGTGGCTAGCTGGATAATTAGCTACATTATTTATCCAAATATCACTTTTTCAGTGAAGTCTTTTCTAGTTCCCACTGAATTAAAAAATACAATCCCCATACACACGGAATATCCTCCCCTTTCGTAATTTGGTTTATACTCTTGCCATTACCATGTGCAAGATATGTGTGTGTGTGCATGTGTGTATAATATATTTAGCTCCTGGTAGTGGGTTGGGGGGGGGGGCAATAAAAGGAAGGCGTGACAGACATCTCAGACTTGTGTGCCAGAGGCTGATTGTAACATAAAAGAGATAAAACTAACCCAAGTAATTCATGGATTTTGAATTAGATAAAGGTAAATCCGTAAGACTGGATGTAAACGAAAATCAGTTTGTTGAAAGAATCATGTCAGAAAGTGACAGAATTACCAAAATATGTTGTGGCTTTTTTGTTGTGTCAGAGGAACTAAATGAAGGTAATCCCAGACAGGCTGAAGGTAAAACTGGAAAATAATTACTGTGGAAAGTATTTCACTGTAGGAGGCAGCATAACTGAACTTGTCCTAATTGATGCTAGAAGAGTTAAGCAGACCGTGCGCAGCGTCCAGGCCAGTTGTTACTGACCGGGGATTGCCACGGAGGGGTGAGAGGCCTCTGCAGAGCCTAAGGACGGTCAGGGCAGAGCCAGAGCCTCGGCCAGAATGTTTTTGAGCTGCTCCTACACTGAGAGCTTTGTTCTATTTATTTTTTGTTAAAGCATTTCTCTACTCAATTAGTATTTTTTGAAGTTGTTTACTTTTTCTATGCGGAGAGAGAGGCATACAGAATAATGAAAATATGCACAGATCAGAGGCAGACGGTGCTGGGGAGAAGAAAGCAGGAGAGGGGGGCAGAGAGCAGCTCTGGGGGCCGGAAACGGCACAGGAAAGGGGGGTCTGGGGAAAGACCTGGAGAAGAAGGAGAGGCCTGGAGACGGGACAAGTGTGGAGGCTCCTGGAGGAACAGTAAGGTCAGCCCAGTGAGCAGGGAGGGAGGCTCAGAGGAGGCGGGTCCTGCAGGGGCGTGGCTGCCTTAAGGACTCCGAGGAACTCGGAGCACCTGTGGCCACCTGGGGGCTTGGTGCAGAGTATCAGAACTGACTTACAGTGCAAAAGCCTCACCTGGCTGCCCTGGGGAGGAGTGGCGAGTAGATGTGAGGATACGAGGGCGTCTTGGGGGGTATGCAAGTGAGAGGCGAGGGGGGCTCAGAGAGAGCAGAGCGGCGGGTGGGGTGTGGGGAGGAGTGCTCGGGGGAGAAAACGCGCTGAAGGTGAAGCAGACAGGACGCGCCACAGGCAGGTGATGCCTCAGAAGGAGAGGGGGGCTGGTCCTGTCCTGAGAGCCTGCAAGAAGGGCGTTGTCCTCCGCGGAAGGAAGGAGGGAAGGAGGGAAGGAAGGAAGGGAGGGAGGGAGGGAGGGGGGAGAAGGAAGGAAGGAGGGAAGGAGGGAAGGGAGGAAGGAGGGAAGGAAGGGAGGGAGGGAGGAAGGAAGGAAGGAGGGAAGGGAGGGAGGGAGGAAGGAAGGAAGGAAGGAAGGAAGGAAGGAAGGAAGGAAGGAAGGAAGACAGGCAGGCTGCCTCAGAGGGAACTCGGAAGTTCTCTCCCCCCTCTCTCCCTCCCCCTCTCCTCGCATTGATCAGCTGATGAAGGTAGATGGAACCCAGGGATTGTTTGCCCTGGGTGTCATTTAACGTGTTCCTCTTCCTCTATATTTTCTGGAAATCTGCAGTTAGATCTATAAGCTTCATCAAATTCATGCTTTACATGTAATGTTGATTGTGGGATCAATCAGCAAAGTGGGGAAACTTCAGCCTTTAGGAAACTTGTGATGATCCCGGTGCTTGGGGGGCAGCCTTCTTACCTAATCTAGATTTTACGTAACAAACCCTTTCATAAAAAGGAGTGCAAGCCCTTTGTTCCTTAAAAAAGGAATACTCTTGAAGTCAGAGGGCCACAGGTTCCCCCTTCTACAATTTGTGCGATCTCATGAGATGATACTCTAATTCTATCCATTTAGTCTTTTTTTTATTAAGTGGAAATATCTCCATGAAGGTAACATTTGGTTACAGTACATACAGAAAAGGCAAGCTAGGCTCGGCACCTATGGCTCAACCGACTAAGGCGCCAACCACGTATACCTGAGCTGGCGGGTTCGAATCCAGCCCGGGCCCACCAAACAACAATGACGGCCGCAACCAAAAAATGGCCGGGCGTTGTGGCGGGCGACTGTAGTCCCAGCTACTTGGGAGGCGGAGGCAGGAGACTCGCTTGAGCCCAGGAATTGGGTTGCTGTGAGCTGTGATGCCACAGCACTCTATCCAGGGTGACAGCTTGAGGCTCTGTTTCAAAAAAAAAAAAGAAGAAAAGAAAAGACAAGCTAAAAGCTTGATTCTTACCGACCTTTTAAATAACTAGTCACCTAACATCTTCCAAAATTAAAGATTTTTACTATGTTAACAAACTCATGGATTTAAATACACTTGATGTGTTTCAATGCATTGCAGGGAATTCTTATTGATATAAACATTTGTTTCTTATTTGCCCCTGGGGTTTTTTGAACTGCCCCCGTCTCCCATAGCCTTTTTTTCCCCCAGTGTGATGATATGTTTCTGGCTCATCTTTCATCTTGTATATTTCCAGCCCTGAAATCAATCATTTCTCCAGGGATCCTGGTTTATTTGTACTGAATGGAAAATGGCATTTAGTGATGACAGTCTGGTGCTTGGGGGTGGTCCCTGCTTTGGAGCTTTTTTGGGTACAGAGTCAGGACACATGTCTACATTTTTTTAAAAAACTAACATTGTCTTAGGTTCTTAATGATGCTTCAAGAAAATTTTAAAATGTATAGAGCTTTTATTTAACCTCATCTATTTTATGTCTGATTCTTTTCACATACTGAAATTTTCAGGGTCCAAAACACCAAGATAATTACCCATTTTCTTTATCCCACTTGCCCAGAGCATTTCCATAACAGAGACTGCAACATCTAATTTTGCCTGAAAGGTTGGGATGAAAAGAACATTTGTTGACAAGATGAGGATGTATATTCTGATTAGACCCAACAGCGTGCAGGAAGACCCAGAGGCCTGAGAGAGCACCGTTCATTTAGGAAAGAGCAGAGTACTGTTCTCTGCAGGAATAACGGGTCACCGAGTCAGGAAGGAGTCGGAACAGAACGAGCCTCACATTCAATGCTGCGGGTGTTAGAGGGCCAGCCAGATGCACAAGCTGTTTTCAGTTTTATTTGCAGGAAGTATCTTGCATTGGCTTTTAATAAAAATATGACTTTTCTACTTTGTCCATATAAGCAAAACTTATATATAAAGAAAAGAGCAGGTTTTATTTGAGGGTTGCATCTTTAACTCCGTTCTACACCAGTTCATTGAAAATCCCAGTTAGAGGGTAGCTCAGTTGTGCTTTGACGTTTGGAGCCGTGCGTGCAGACTAATACACCAGTGCTGTGGTCGTTTCTCTCCCCACAGAGGACAAAGTGTGGACCATCGTGTCTCATGACTTGCAGATGCAGACGACTGTGCTCGGCTACACCCCAGAGAAGTACTCAGTGACACAGCTGGCGTACAGCGCCTCCATGGAGCAGATGAGCGCCATCACCGGCAGCGCTGAGTACTGCGAGCAGTATGTCTCCTACTTCTGCAAGATGTCCAGGTTGTTGAACACCCCAGGTAGGCTGAGGATGGAATGTGACTGTTCATGACTAGCTCAGCTGGCGCTGGGAACTGCCTGGACAGTCCAGCAGACGTGGGGCTGACCACCCTGTAGTCCAGTCCTCAAAGTGCAGGAAGCTCAAACGAGGAAAGGAGAATAACTAGACTAGTTTTCTGGTGAATGAAGCTAAAAAAAAAAAAAAAAAGTAGAATTTTGAAACAAGATGGTATTGTTTTAAAATCAGCAGATGTTTTTTGTGGTTTTGTGTGTATACACGTGTGTGTGTTTCTGATGCTTAATCATCCACAGTGGCTTTGGGGAAAGTTTCTCAGTGGTCTGAGAACTCCCAGGTGCTGGTCTTTGGGGTGCAGGCGCTTTCTGGGGCTGCCCACAGGTAAATGGGATATAGAACAGCAACAGAGTGTAGAGCTCTCTGTTTCCACGCTCACTTAACAGTTATCTGGCTCAAGAAGTTCAGCTTGAATATTCTCTTATGGTGGCTGACGTATAGCAATGCTTTTACAGGGGTCCTCAAACTACAGCCTGCGGGCCACATGCAGCGGTGTGAATTATATTTGTTCCCGTTTTGTTTTTTACTTCAAAATAAGATATGTGCAGTGTGCATAGGAATTTGTTCATTTTTTTTTTTTAACTATAGTCCGGCCCTCCAACAGTGTGAGGGACAGTGAATTGGCCCACTGTTTAAAAAGTTTGAGGATGCCTGCTAGTGTATATGTGTGTGCTTGCATCTGTGTTACACTACAAAGAATATACTGAAAATAACTTTACCTTAGGGAAGACCCTTATGCTCTCGGGGTCTTGGTGGTGAATCCGAGATGTTGGCAGACCCATCCCTGGGTCTAGGATAACATAGTGGAAATGTGTGATTTGAGTCAAGGAAATGAAGGTTTGTAACTTTCAGCCTTGCCACTTCCGTTGAATAAACCTTTACTTTGACAGATAAAAATTGTATATACTTATATATGACATGTTTTAAAATATGTACACATTGTAGACTGGCTAGAGCAAGCTAATTAACACATGCATGACCTCATAAACTTATTATTTGCGTTGAGAACACAACTGCTCTCTTAGCAATTTTCAAGAATACAATGCCTTGCAAGTAACTGTAGCCACCATGTTGTGCAATAGATCTCTTGATACTAAGCTTCGATTTCTAGTGTCTCTTCTCAGAAAGCATAATGCCTATTTCAGGGTGATGGTGAGAATCTAATGAGGTAATATACTAAGCACTTAAAGGACCAGATCCGTTTAAGGGCATCATCAGTAGCAAACTGTATATTACTATTTTTTTATAATATTAAGCAATGTTAGAAGTGACTTTGTGCTGTGTCTGAGACCCAGGGACTCTTTGATGACCCAAATCAGTAATGAGCCAGTGTTGTAAGGAGTAAAGTTATAAGAAAAATTGCTCATAATATTGTAAAGGTTTGAGTGCTTTCTATGTGCAAAGGCTTGTGCTGGAACTACAAGCAGAGTGTCCTATAGAAAGTAAGGCCGGCAAGGAGGCGAGGGGGGAGCCTGTGGAGCAGAGGCAATGTTGGGCTGGGGCGAGGGGCTCTGTCCTGAAAGCCTCACTTCTCACACCTTAGTGTGCATTAGAGTAACCTGGAGAGAGTAATAAACCACAAACTATGTGCCCCATTCCCTGAATTTCTGACTCAATGGGTCTGAGGTGATGCTTGAGAATTTACATTTGCAATAAATGCTGAGGATGGAGCTGTGTCCCCCCAAAATTCATGTGTTAAACCCCTGATACCCTATATGATTGTATTTGGAGATTAGGCTTTTAGGAAGTAATTAAGGTTAATGAGGTCATAATGGTGAGGTCCTAATGGTTTGTCTCATAAGAAGGAAAAGACTCTCTCCCTCCCTCTCCCTCCCACCCCAATGTGAGGGCACAGCAAAAAGGTATCCACCCACAAGCTGGAAAGAAAGACCTTGATCCTGGGCTGTCCAGCCTTCAGCACTGTGAAAAAATAGATTTTCAAGCAAATTTGTACATTAAGTTCTCAGGTGATGCTGATGGCCCTGGAAGAGAGGCCACCATTTGAGAACCAGGGCTGTGGGTACCGGTCCTTAAAGGTCAACAGCCTGACTCTTTTCTGACTTTTTTTCTGTGTACCTTCACTTTACATACCTTTTCTTTCTTTTTTTCTTTTTTTTTTATTATGGGATCCCATTTTCAGTGCTAGGAAAAGTCATACAAGAAAATCACGGGCGCAGGAACCGTCAACCATTAATCGATGGCATCAGGTGTGTTCACTCTGTTTCAGGAGTAAACTCTCCTTACTGATGTTCTTCTCACAGATTTCAATTAATTAATCTTCAATCCCAGGATTTCAATTAATTTGTCTTCCTCTCAAGGTCTTGGATGAAGACAAATAAATGAGTAGAAAATAAAACTTAATACTTTCATTTTTATTTTCTCTAATTTCACTCTTATCAAACTCCAAAGTCAATTTTCACTCTTTGAATTTTGCTCTGGTGATTAAAAAATACAATGTGGCTTCCAGATACATTCGACTTACAGTTTAGGTGCCAGGAGAACTAGAGGGAGGTGAGGCGGGTGGTTTACCTTCCACCTTCCTGGTCTTGGAGTTCATTTCCCCTCAGCCATCCAGAAGCCTCATACATTAAATATTCTCCTTTACAAAACACAGGGTGAGCAAAACACTAGAAAAACTGTATGAATTGATTTTTCATTTGTTTTGTTTTGAGACAGAGTCTCACTCTGTCACCCTGGCTAGAGTGTGTAGTGCATCACAGCTCACAGCAACCTCAAACTCTTGGGTTCAAGCAATCCTCCTGCCTCACCCCCTAAGCAGCTGGGACTCCAGGTGCTCACTACAATGCCCAGCTAATTTTTTTATTTTTAGTAGAGACAAAGTCTCACCCTAGCTCAGTCTGGTCTCAAATGCCTGAGCTCAAGGTATTTGTAGATTATTATTGTACTTAATAATTGTATTTTGAAAATAAGCTTATATGATTCTTGAGTTTTTTGGTTGTCCTATATACATCAAATCTTTCGTTCACGTAGGATCTATACTTAATAAATGTTTGCAGATTTGATTGAAAGGAATAATATATAGCTTAAATATTAACTTGTCCAAACTGAGGCAGTTGTTTTTAAACTACAGCGTACATCTGAATTTCCTAGTGGATGTGAAAATGCTTATTCCATGGCCTTACACTCAGGCTTTAATAAGAACGGGGGCCCAGAAATGTTTGCTTTTAACAGAGATCCATGAATGATTCTGTGAACCATACATTCAGAGACATTGTCTTCAATTTAGGACATGAAGGTCTCTCATGTTGGAATTTCAGGTATTAGTTCTTCACATGGGAGAAGATTAAAGGGAATATTAGGATTTATCTGACCCATCAAAATAAAGTGGCATTCATAATTATCCCCTTCAGCTGCATAAGACTGGCATAATAATATTTTTAATCCTTTTGTATATTAGTCTCTAAACATCATAGAATGATTCTTCTGAGGCATCTTACACACTTCCAAACTCTATTTTCTAAACTAATTAATCTATAGACCAGCTGATTCAAGAGAAAAAGTGTTCATGATAGCAAATTCCTTGCGTTCATTATTCTATATATGTAAAAATAAGAAAGAACACAATCTAAGAAAAATCTTCCATTTGTTTTGTTGAGGAACTAAAGTTTACTGTAATTGGGCTTCTCCCTCCTTCATGGTAACATTCAATTTTAAATATCCATTTCCTCATTCTTAACTAAGACTGAATTATATTGGAACTTCTGTAGTAGTGCTTGTGACATCTGTTTGAACACAAAGCATATTCATTATCGTCATTGCAATTAGAATGAATATCAAATGAGTTTGTAATCGCTATGCACTTAAAATGGTATCCTTTATTTTGAGAGACTTATCCTCAAGAGTTCATTTGGGGCTCAATAGTTTCTAATGATACTTATAATAAAGAGTAGATATACATATGAACCTCATTTTTATTTTGATAAATGTTTGTACCATACCATTAGCTAGAAAATGTAATTACTTATTATTGGTTTCTTAGAACTTTTTTTTTTTTTTGAGAGACAGAGTCTCAAGCTGCTGCCCTGGGTAGAGTGCTGCAGCATCACAGCAATCTCAAGGTCTTGGGTTTAAGTGATTCTCTTGCCTCAGCCTCCCAAGTGGCTAAGACTATAGGCGCCCACCACAACACCTGGCTATTTTTTGTTGCAGTTGTCATTGTTGTTTAGCTGGGTAGGGCTTGAACCCACCAGCTTTGGTGTATGTGGCCGGTACTGTAACCACTGTACTATGGGTGCCAAGCCAAAGTTTCTTAGAACTTTTACAAGGACAGTAATATATGGCCTGCAATGTTATCTTTTTGTTATTATAAAATTTTAATATGTAGTCAATTTTAAAATAATGATTTTTCCATTATTTATTCTTGTAGTATAACTGTGACTTCAGCTGTCCTTTATGAAAGACACAGGAACAAAACAAAATTTATTTTATGTAGAAGAGCCTGATTAGCATGAGGCATACCAATGTGGAAATGATCAACTTAGTTCTACGCAGAGAGGGAGACACTGCGTGCTTAGTCAAAGGGGTGTCTATGTGCTTTATAGCCCCAGAACTACAAATGAGATAATATCTAAACTTAGGAAAGACTAAAGTTATTAAATAATGAAATCTTCTGAAATAAGAACTTTGAGAACTTAAACTTGATAAATCAAACACCAAGAGAAAGTTTCATTAGATCCTACTTGTGTAGTCTTAGTCAACAATCCTAGTAATTTTAGAGACCTATTAGCATTTTTTAAAAATTATTATTTGTTAACTTTGTGTTGTAGCATATATTTATTTTACAAATTATATTATACCTTCTTTCTGCTGAAATAGTTATTCCCTACATATATAAAGATTTGTTTAATTATATATTCTATGTTATATAATTATATATTACATAAATTATATTTTCTATGACCATTTTCATTACAGTTCTAGTTTCCAGCATTTCATTTCTTTTAATTTTTTACTGTAGTCTAATTCTCACAAATCATATTTTTTATTGCTTCTTTTATTGAAATAAGCAATATAAAGTATCTATCCTCTTGCAATTTACTATTAGATTTTGTATATATTAAAAAGGAATTACACTCACAATTTCTGCCTATATAGTAAGTTGTGTAAAACTCATTATACTTTAACAATCTTAAATTACGATATAGTGGCTTCAGAAAGACCAAAGAAAACATGACTCTGGCATCCTATTTTTAGCAAAAAAATTGAAAAATTTGGTGCAGTTATCAAGAAAATCATTTTTTTTTAATTTGTGCTGTGTATTTTGAGCAATCATGATGTTTGACTCTTGAGACCACATAGATAAAAACATCAACTGATTTCAGCTCAAGATTGTTTTCAGTAAGTCAAATTTCTTGGGCTAATCAGTATATTAATCAAAAGATTATTCATGTCTTTAATTAATTATCCCACTATTATATTAAGATTGGAGGAGGTAATTAACTGAGACAAGCAAGGATGACCATAATAACTAAAGGGTAAAACTAGAAAATTAAATCTAGTAACATTCTATATCCAGGTAACTGGGTTCTACATGATGAGCACTACGGTTGACAGGGACAGAGGTGGAGCAGGGACAAGAGTTAGATGCCATTTCAATAATATGGAAAGGAGCTGATGAAGAGTTTCAGCTGGAATAATAGAACTGATTCAGCAAATATTTATTAGTGCTTCCTGGGTATCATGAACTGTGACATATAAGTCGAGATAGGAGGAAGTGAAGGAGTCGTATGAGTCAACTACGAAAAATGAGAGATGAAGTTCTGAGTTAGAGATGTCAGCGATGTCAATGAATCTGAAATGAAGGTCAAGGGATTGATAACTTGGAGGAGGTAAGAGAGGTCGGGAGAGCTAAGGCAGAGAGCATGAAGGCCAGAGAGGAAGAACAGGAGACCGCAGGTACATCTGGAGTTTCTGCACAATGTGGATTTCACTGAAAGTGCAAAGGAAATGGCTTCCAGGAGAGAAGTTCTGGGTGTCACAGGAAGAGAAGCATGGAGGGAACACCAGTGATGGGAAGAACTGGTCAGGACAGCGTCTCCAGGGTGCAGCTGAGAATGGACACCAGGAAGGCCCACTGGGACTTAAGAGAAGAGGTGGTACTGTTATAAGCTCAGATGATCAATAGGCTCTGTGATTGTTTGTGTACCCAGAGTAAAGGAGGAAGAAAATTCAAGGGTGACTCAAGTTTCTGACATGAAAACCAGGCAACAGTTCTAAGGCTTCCCTAAGATGATCACTTATTAAGGAACAATTAGAGAGTTGGTGGTCCCTTAGCTTGAATGTGTGAAGGGACAGCCCTAGGGACACAGGAGTTCACATCTATCTATGAGACTCATATGGTAAAATCCTATTAACGGACGTCAATAAAATTAATTTTTTGGCTCAGTGCCTGTAGCTCAGTGAGTAGAGTGCCAGCCACAAACACCGAGGCTAGTGGGTTGGAGCCCAGCCCATGCCTGCTAAACAATAATGACAACTGCAACCAAAAAATAGCCAGGCATTGTGGTGGGCACCTGTAGTCCCAGCTAGTTGGGAGGCTGAAGCAAGAGAATTGCTTAAGTCCAAGACCTTGAGATTGCTGGGAGCTGTGAGACCACTGTGCTCTATTGAGGGTGACATAGTGAGACTCTGTCTCAATAATAATAATAATAATAATAATTTTTTATTGAAACCTCCCTAAACACACCCAGCCACTAAAATAAAATGAAATAAATCAGCGTATCATTAGGTTATTAATGCCTTTCCTTCTTGTGTTAATATTTGTACTGAAAGGTCAGAAAACATGTCATCAGTGAGGTAACAAGAGTTCACTCATTTCTCATGCAAGACCTTCTATATTTGCTTCAGCTACTTGGGCACCTTTGGATTTATAGCACCTGTGTGACAGCTAGAGCCTTAAGCACTGGCAATTGAATCTTCCAGCCAGGAATGGATCATAGTCTGTGTTCACATTTGATGGACCAGCGTTAGTCATATGCTCCACCATGACTAACTTTAGAGGAGGGGGAATGCAATCTTCTCATGGACCCAGGAGCAAAGATAAAGTGGACATCTGTGAGCTAAAGGATCCCAAAAGGAATGATCAAAGGGAAGAGAGAGATCAGATCAGGAACATCTTTTGAAGGGGAAATTAAGGAAGAGGAACATTTAACAATAAACAAAAATAAGAATGTGCTCAATGACCAGACGTCCCAGCAGGTAGCCTGCCCCCAAAGCTGGCTGTGGAGAGACCCCTGGAGTTTCACATCAGTGGGGGTTGGGAGCTCCATCTGCCCAAGAAGGGATGACAAAAGGAAATAGCAAGCACAGGTTTTCAAAAAGTGGATGGTGGAGGGATGACTAAAGATAGGAAAGCTGCTTAATCAGAAGGCAGGACAGAAGCAAAGGCTGGGATTTTTGGCATTTTTAAGGGTAAAGGACTTATGACTAAATTTATAAGTGGAAGAGGAGGCATTGATGAGGACAGAACTAAAGGTAGAAGAAGAAAAAGGAATACAATAGGTCCCAGGAAAGAAAAGAGAACATGGAATTGGTTTGGTAAAAAACAACACCTGCTCAGAGAAGGGAGCTAAAGGGAAGGGCAGAGGTTTTCATTAAATTCACTTGAACAATACCATTCTTGACAGCTTATCTCATTTAACTCTCTAAGTTATGCAAAGTGGAATTGTGTTATCTCTATTTTGCAAAATAGGACTCAGAAGGAAGAATGCACTCACTAAAGGGCTGTTCAGTTGAAAGGGGGAAAGCTGGAGCTTAAATAGAAATCTGTCTTACTGGAACCTGTCTTTCTGACGCGTTGAAGAAAGGTGAACATGGAGAGGTCAAGGCTGGGCCCCCAGAGTCAGTCTGGGACTAACAGCATCCAGCCCCACTCTCCGCTCTTCGACCACCAGTAAAGAACATCTTCCCTCTTGTCAGTTCCTTTTTCCGTGCACGTTTACAAATGCTCTTTGTATTGACCTTTGGTCAATTTCAATATTTCTGGTGAATAAATTAATCTTAAGGTAAAATGTGTGAGGAGAGCTTAACTTCTTCTACAGGGTTCCGCCACCTTTCAAGTCTCAGACTTGTTGAGCTTGGGAGTGAGAGATTGAAGAACATAGGTCTTCTTTAACGTGATGAGGGCTGTTTTCATTTCTGCTGCTGCTTTTATTTTGTGAATGCTTATGCTTGTAGCTGGGTGTTCTTAATAACCAATATAGGAATGAAGTAGAAGCTTTGTGAGGTTATCCTGACTCTCTGTGGAGTTTGGAAATGTCCTTCCCATGTCCTTCTGGTTGGCATGGATGCCAACATTTTCATTGTGAAAAGCCATGTCCAAATATAACTTTTCCAAGCTAAGAATTAATTATATTTTTCAAAGGTGAGAGAGAATGCAAATCATGCATGCATGAAAAAAATCACAGATTTTATGTTTATTTCTCCTTGCAGGTTTCTGGCCATATGTTTTCTTTAGTTTTCAGACAGGGACAGAACAATATTGTTAATCTTTTCTAAACAAAGACCATATTTGAAATTTAGAGTGCTTTGAAATTACACTAAAGCTAAATTTTCTTTGGACATTATTGCATCTTAATGAACAGATTTGTCCTAATTTATGAGAAGTGTGTTTTTATAGAGTTGCGTTTAAACTAGTTTAACTTCAATATATTAAACACCATAAAGCCAGGGTTTTTAAATTTGCATATTTTAGTTTATTATATTATAAAAGATTGTTAAAAATGAAGAAATGGCTATTATCCAATTTTAAAAATTAAAAAAGTAAATTTGGACTATTTTTCATAATCCCATACTCCTTATTCTTTTATTGTATTGGGGGAGGGAAGAGCTAATTGTAAAAGTCTTCTAAAAAGTTTGACTACATAAAACAACATATACATTATGCCTTTTAAATGCTGAGGCAATATAATAAAATTTAGAGAGAGAATTTAAATTAAAAAATCACCAACAATTTTATATTTCTTCGTGAATATTGCTATAGATTTTGCTTGCATTTGTACATAGTTTCACAATCAGAAGCAAAATTGGATTCAAGTTAGAGTCTTTTCTACCTATGATAAATCATAAATATCTTGTGCATGTTATCTTTCAAATTATTCTAAGAACATTATAAAATGAATAGATAAAATTATCTATTCTAATAGCATTTTAAAGTGAAGATTTATAAACACAATTTTATAAATTGTGTTTAAAAATACCTTTTCTAAACAAGATGCTATAAAAAAGGACCAGAATTTCACTCTAAAGTTCCCTTGGAACATCTGGAGTATTATCAAGAAATTTCTCAGTTATTCTTTCAGCAAACATTTGTTGAATATAAAATATTCAGCTATATGCTGTGAGACTACAGTGAGGACTAAGATAATACAGTTGACCTTGAGTATCGTGGATTTGAACCCAAGGGTCCATGTACGTGCAGACGTTCTTCCACCTCTGCTACCCCAGAGGCAGCAAAACCAGCCCTTCTTTATCCTCTTCCTCCTCAGCCTGCTCAACATGAGGGCACAGGAGGGGGAAGACCTTGGTGACAATCCACTTTCCTTTGGTGCATAGTACATTGATTTTCTCCTTATTTTGATTTTCTTAATATTTCCTTTTCTTTAGCATACTTTATTGTAAGACCATAGTATATGGTGCATATAACATACAAATATATTTTAATTGATTATATCATTGGTAAGGCTTCCAATCATCTGTGATTGCACAAGAGGTCAGCACCCCAATCCCTACATTATTCAAGGATCAACTGTACTTTTAAATAGTATTTGCCTTAAAATATAGGCTGAAAGTTTTTTATATTGATGATAAAATCATTTTGTATTTGGCTTTTATAAATACTGAAGGGATTTTATCAGTACATCATAGGTAAAAGAAGGAAAAGATTTGAAATTTATAATGACTTCCAAATATATTGCTCTCGGTATTTAGCATAAGGTAATCCCTGTTCCCTTGTTGACAGGGGTTACATCTAGAGGAAAGATTTGGAGTTATTTGGGGAGGCTTAAGAATGGAAGGAAACCGTGGTCAAGGACTCTGTTAGTCAGCATATCAGTTCAGTTTGAGCCAGAGAAACAGAACCAGTAAAAGATGTTTTTAGGTATTTATTGTAAGAAACAGACTTATACGAGAGTGGAACCTGGCAAGGCAAATGGGAAATAGGGCAGCCTGTAGGAAGGGGAGGCTGTGACTCTCAGGAACAAACTGAAACTGATATCTTTAGGTAGAATTTCTTTTTCAAGAAGGTTCTCCTTTTAAGACTCATCCAGATTATCTAAGATAATCACTTTTATTGAAAGTTAACTGATTATAAAATGTAATTACATTTACAAAATGCCTATATAGCAACACCTGGATTTGTGTTTGGCCAAATATCTGAACACATAAAAGTGACCATCACAGCCAGCAAAGGTTACTTTTGTAGTAAATTACTGAGAAGTCCTTTTCTGGAATGGCAATGATTTATTCCCTTGATTATATAACATGTGTGTCTCTATGTCCGCATAGGTAGGCAAGTCAGACCCACCTGTCAGAGATATCAAAGAATCTTCCTTTCTTTGACCTTTCCATTTCTGATAAAGGTACAGATTGGTTGGGTGTCAAATTGCGAAATAAAATATCATTTCATTATATATAAGGTTATAACAATAACAACTGAAATCAAGTAGATTAACTTTATTTTACTCAAGAAGATGTGCCACGCCATTCTTTTTTCTGTGTTGCTTCAAAAATCTATAAATGGCATTAACCCCCATTGCAAGGAAGATGGTGTGTGCCCACCAAGGATGTGGCACCCACTCCCTATTCTCTCAGAATGTTGTCTAGAGAGATGTGTCTCCATCAAGCCAAACACAGTATCTTCTATCTACAAGAGTCATCATGAAAGTTTTGAGATACACACAAATCAAGAAAAGTAATATCTGTGTCAACAGAAACAAATGAAGCTGTCCCAGCAACACTGATAAGCCAAGCAAGTTGAAACTTGTACTGGTGAACCAGAAAGGATGCTTTCACTATTTTTTTTTTTTTGGAAGTAAAATAATGGACCATAACACAGTCTGTCTCAAAACTTTTGTAGTGACCTACATATAACCTTAGGAAAGCTGCATGTTGTCTCTTACAGGGTTAACATTACTCTGTAAATTTTTTCCCCAACCTATATTTGCATTAAACTCCATTGCCATGAAAAGTAAAGGTAATGACAAAGCTCAGAGATGTATGTTAAAGGAATCATTTTTACAGAAGTCTCTGTGAACAGAGTAATGCATACGTTTTATTTCAGAGACTGTGTTTCCTAAGCCATTATTTTCTCACCAATGAAAGATAAACCTTCTCTAAGATATGAGGTTTCATAATGGTAGCCGGTTTCTATTATAAATAGTGTTTGCTTACAACTTACCAAGACAGTTTCTTAGGAAAATGGGTAATGTTTCAGTGTCTGAGTCTCTAGGAATGCTGTTGCCACTAACACCTTCACCCCACGTCTAGAATTCTCTTAAGGACCATGCTTATTGGGATATTTCCTTTCCTCTTGTCCTGTATCTGGAATTCAGGCTAAATCTGTATGTTATCTTCTACATTGTTAACTAATGCTTCACAATAATTATCCCTCTCATGTGTAAACAACTGTGCCCAGAGCACAGAACTGCAGAGGACATGTTCAGGCCAGGGTTATTTAAAAGGGAGGGCGAAAAAATAAATAAAAGGGAGGGTGACCCTCGGGGCAGTGCAAAGATGGCCTCTATACCTGGGGACAGTTAGAGACCCCTTTTATATGGCAGCCTCTGGGGTGGACACATTCCAAGTTGCCAGTTAAGTTGGGGTCTTTTGGGGTGAACTTCTCAGTGGGTGGGCTAGGCTAGTCGGCTCCTTTGTGTCTTTGTCTCAGGAGGAGGGAGGGAGGGGAGAAGGGTTTGTGTGTGACTGCTAGGCCCCCCAACAGTCCCCAGATTAGATCACGATGTCAACGGAAGGGAGGAAGTAGCATCAGAGTCATTAGACATGTACTTGGGCAGGTACATACATCAGCTTTTCAGCCCACCCCCAAACTCTCATGGGTCATACATCACTATTTCCTTTTTATATCCGAAGAAACATAACTTTGGAAGAGTTCATTAACCCAACCAAAGAAAAACAGTTAAAACTGTGCAGAGCATCAAAACCAAGATTAAAATCCAGGTTTGTGCGACTCTAGCTCCTATCTGCTTCCTACCAAGAAAAAAAAGAGAGGGAGGGAGAGAGGAAAAAGAAGAGGAAGAGAGGGGTGGAGAGAGGGAGGGGGGGAGAAGAAATGGAGGAAAAGAAAGGAAAGGAAAGGAAGAAAAAGGAAAGACCTAATAAACTCAGTAAATAGAAAATTTATAACTTCTCATCCTGTAGCATTAATATGTGCTTCCAGCATAATTAAACATGAAGGCTAAAACATTTTTTGTCAAGCAATAGACTGCAAGACATATTTATAAGTGCTAGAAAAACTTCTTTCTGAAATCCTACTTTTTAATATTTTTTCAGTATCCTCTATTTGGCCCTGACAAGTATATTAAAAAATAGGGTTTAGATGACAATTTGTTTGGAATCACATTGAAAAACATTTGATGTGAAAGAAATAGAAAACATGCCTCTCTTTCAACAGAGCATTTGACTTTCATGTTTTTAATATCAAGGTATTTCGAGTAGAACATGTGAATTATGTATTGATGAAATAGAAAAGCTTTGCGAAAGGTTATCCCCTTCTTTTCAGACATGAGATATGGAAACAAAACGTTCGCTTTCTTCTTTCTTCTTCTTTGATCTTTTCAGAAGGAACACTCGTGTCAAAGCCTAACACGAATGGTACGTCCAGTGTTGCATTCTTAGCTTATTAATTTGCTGCTGATAGATTTCTCAGAGATCCTGTTGAATGAGAAAGATCAAAGGTTGCCAGGTCAGCCGAGCAGTTGGGCAGCCCTAAGAGCAAGCAGCATAGCACTGATACGGACATAAAATCCAGCCAGCAGAGATTTGGAGACTTACTCTCCAAGGGTGGGGACTTGTCTCTTGTCAAAAGAATGTAGTCATTCTCAGTTCAGTCTTGTAAGGAGCAGGGAGAGAGGACAGAGGGAATAGACACCAGGGGGGTGTCAGTGGGGAGCAGGAGGAGGGGACGGTGCCTGGGGGAGAGGAGAAGAGCCGTCCAGGAGACAAGGCCTGGGAACAGTCAATAGAACAAACAGTCCACTGCACAAGTCCGTCTGGCCAGACTTTTGATTATATTTCATATTTCATCATTTTTATAAAAATCATATTACTTCAGTGACCCACAAAATATTTTTGGAAAGCATCCATTTAAGCCTATCTAGAAAGCAAAAACTTTTCATTTTGTTTCACTTCAAAAGTAGCATCATCAAGACAACTCAATTAAGAGGAACAGTATTATGTGATTTTCTAAGCTAACAAAACAAAGCTTACCACATGACCAAGGACAGACAGAGGTTTCATCTCTATTCACCACAGTTATGTATTTGCATAAAGAGAATTGTGAGAATAATTTATAAGGTTCTAATGTAAATATAGGAAATTTCAAAGAAATAGGATCAACCGAAGCAGAGAAGAGATATACACTTTCTAAATGACAGTCATTACACACATGGGTCACATAGACTTTCACAAATGACTTGGCTTTGCAGAAAATTTACACACATTATCCAAACTAATAGAAGACAGCAAAAAGTCGGCTTATAGTAGATGATTTTAAAATGAATATTTGGCTTTGGAATGTTTGAAAATAATTCTTTAGGTATGGGTATCACCAATCTATATCAATACCACACTAAACCTGATAATGAAGATAACCAATGGCTATGACTTTATGACTTTTTTATTCCTTCTATCCCTAATAAATTGTTCTCCTTCTTTCCAATCTAAGAATATATGATACTGCTCCAATTAATTTCAAAACACCAACAACATACATGTGTGTGTCTGTGTGTGTACAAATGCTCTCGATCACTAAAACCTTCTCTATATCAACGGTAAGCCAGCTTTGCTGTCTGCACTTTCACATCTTCACTGAAGTAGATCACTTCAATTTCCTTCAAGAACTTTTCCTTTGCATTCATAACTTGGTTAACAGTTTGGTGCAAGAGGCTTAACTTTTAGCCTGTCTCAGTTTCCAACATACTTTCCTGAGTATGCTTAATCCTTTTTAGCTTTTTATTTAAAGTGCGAGATGTGTAACTCTTCACTTCAACACTTAGAGCCCATTGGAGGATTATTATTACAATTAGCCTAAGGTCAATGTTACTGTGTCTCGGGGAATAGGGAGACCCAGAGAGAGAGAGCAAGAGAGAGAGAGAGAGAGAGGAATGGCAGGTGGGTGGGGCAGACAGAACACACATAACATTTATCAATTAAGTTCACTGTCTTTTGTGGGTGTGGTTAGTGGCATCCCAAACAATCATAACGGTAATATCAATGATCATTGATCATAGGTCACCATGAAAGATATAACAATAATGAAAATTTAAAATATTGTGAGGATTGCCAAAATGTGACAGAGACACAAAATGAACAGATGCCCTTGGAAAAATAATGCCAATAGAGTTACTCAGTGCAAGGTGGCCATAAACCTTTAATTTGTAAGAAACACAATATTTGTTGAAGCATAATAAATTAAAGCACAATAAAACAAGGTATATCTGTATATATAAAATCACCCAATGCCATGTCAATCAGTATAAATGTCTCTGTGTAGAAACATATTTTTGTATTAAATAATAAATACCTGGGTCTGTCTCTCTCTTTCTCTCTCTCTCTCACCCTATATGGTTCCAAAAAGAACCTACCAATGTCAGTGAAATGAGAAATTACCTAGTTTTGACAGGGGTTCGTACTATGTGAGATAGATGCCTTACAAGTAACCAAACACAGAGCTTACTTGAAATGCAAACAGATTGAATTACCCAGATGCAATAGGCGTTTGCTATTACATTTGAAAACAGCATTTGTGGAAAGACTAATGAAGCTATAGATAACTAAAAATGAATTGTAAATAGCTGAATTGTTAGCTACAAATGAATTCAAGATTAATAGTGAAAAAGGAAGAAAAAAAATTTTAAACGTAGCATAACATCATCAACTAGAAGCAGGATATTTTACCAAGAGCAGGTAAAAATTCAATGAGAAGGGAATGATTTGGGTCAAATATGGGAGAAGAAGATCTAAGGCAACAGTTCCCAATCTGTGGGTCACAACCCTTTTTAATAATGAAAATACATTGCAGCATGAGGAAAGTTGAGAACCACTGGTCTAAGGTACCATGGACTGAATGTGAATGAAAAATAACTGGAGACAAGAATACAATAGAAATATACAACTTATTTTTTAAGAAGTGATGTTTTTCTATGAGTTTATAATTACTATTATTTGCTTTGAGTATCACCTCATGATAGGGAGAAGACAACTTAGGGAAAAAATATGTGTTGGTATGGTACTGAGAAATTTTTAAAAAGCATGAATAATCAAAGGATGAAAAATATAATTGGGGTTCTATATGTAGGAGAAAGTTCCATAATAAAGAAGTCCCTGAAAAAAAAAAACAAAAATATTGTTTAACTGCCTTGGAAATTTCATTTTTTAACAAGAATGTTGATAAACAGAGACATCGTACTTCATTTACATTAGAAGGGATTTAGTAGAGGTTTTTCTGAAGCAATTTCATAGCTGGGGTTTAGATGTTTTAGAAAGGAAAAGAAAGTTGGCATGGTGCATTAAATCCTGGTGGCTGAAATTATATCAGGAGGCAAAGTCTCAAGCATTGTCCCCTATGACATGTGACATCTTAAAGGGTTTTCTACAATACAAAGTCAGATTCTTTCAGGGCAACTTCCATGATTTATCTGCATATTCATGTATAATCTCAACTATGATCAAAGTCTGAGAGGTGGAGTCTACGACCTAAATGTCCTTAAAGTAAGGTGACTAACTGCTGAAAGACCGGCATAGAATGCCAGTGCGTGGATTCACAATCAAAAAATACAACGCTAAAAAAAAAACAATACAACGCTGAAGGGGGTGGCTCCTTCCATTCCCTACCCCGCCAAATCTCACAGCAGGTCTACCAGATGTGGGGCCAACTTAAAATCAGACGTTTGCTTCTTGAGCATGGATCAGGAAACCAAGGAGTAAATTACCTAATTGGGAGTCAAAGGGCATAGGCTGTCTTTAGACCATGGTGCCCTGTCCCTGAGGCTGTCGTTGGTGACACACAAGGTTGACCTTGTTCACTTTGCTGCCCCTCCAGCCCCTCAGGCCCTTGCCTCTTTCTTTAGTTCCCTCAGCATCCTCAGTCAGGCTGCAGTGGGGACTTGCTGGCCCAGGAGCCACGTGGCCCCGTGGTGGTCATTTTGTTCCATTTAGTATTTTCAAAACTCTTCCGGGAAGTCTGCTAGATCCCAACACTGCTGGTGTAGGACAACGGGGATGATTTTTGAAAGTTTTTTTCCCAATCCTACATTTCTGTGTTAGAAAACTTCTGCATGTGCCTTATTATTGCCCACATTCAAGTGGATTTCCTTTTCAGACAATAGGAAAGGAAAAAGTCAGAAAACGTGGCCTGTACATAATGCAGGCCCTTATCTTCTCTTGGTTGCAAGGAGAGTGCGTAATGATGATGATTGAGATACTCCCATTCATTGGCAGGAAACTTGAATTTTGCCTCTCTGTGGGGAGCTAATGGAATACATGGATATGGTACTTTATTTTTTGAAAGCTTATATAGATATTTTGATCATTTTCTCCATATTAGAGCCTCCAATCGGAAATTGACTGTGAAGATGTTGAAACGCTTGTTCAGCAAAAATAGTCTTATGACTTATTAAACTATTTACTCCCGGGAAGCTGTTATGATAATAAATACTACTGAGATAGAGAAAACCATTGGGGTGAATAAACCTTATTATCTATCTGTACACTGCTGTTAAAAATACTGAAGGCAAGCCATGTGTGATGTGTGTTACATGGAGTTCTACTGGAAGGCTATTATAATAGCAACACAATGGAAGGAAAGACAGACGAAATGGAAACAGTGATGGCTACAGAAAAATACGATTAATTTATAGCCAGATATATTAAATTGGCTTAAGATCGACAGTAGATTTACCCCTGGGAAGGAGAAAGCAAAAACAGAATAAATTTTATTTTTAAGAACTCCTGAAACCTAACAGGATGCTGCCTAATGAGGTGATGTAACACAAAACATCGCTTGATGTTAAATTTGCATAATGCCTTTTTCTCCCCGAAGAGATTGTTTTGAAAGAATAACAAAGACCGAAATGAAGTGAGAAACAAAATAACAAACCACAAATATTTTCTCAGTCTTTGCAAATATTAATAAGAATATCCTCTCCTCTGATTCATTAGTTCTCCCCAGAGCCCACCTGATGTCTTCAGAATATAAACTGATACTTAAACTAATTAATACATTGGGATTTAGATTTCCTTATAATGATCTCACTTGTATAAAAATACTTTTATCTCTGTATGAGCTGTGTAAAGCAGTGGCAGTATGAGTTACACCAAATTGCTCAGCACCAGGATTGCTCTGATAAACAGCTTTAATTTATGCACAAACTATTGTGGTAAACAAGGCCGGCCTTTCTTAACAAGATTGTTCAAAGCTTGTCTTTTTCACTTTATTCATTTTGCACCTTTTTCTCTTTAATGTAGAACCTTCTCTTCCTGCTGATACCTGTTTTCTGACCAACTCTGCTTATCCAAAGAAAAAAAGAAAGACAAACTTTTGGTGCTCTGACGATGAGATTGCTCTGTTACACCAGGTCCACACGTCTTTCCCTTTTCCTTTCCCATCTTCACAGGCAACCTCGTGTTCACATTTTCTGGTTGTAAAATCCTCCCTACACAGGCAGGAAAGACAATGCTGCCAGACATTTTAGATTTGATTTTTAGTTAGATTTTAATATAAAAAGATTTCAACCACTCTATTACCTCGTGCATACTGTTTTGCATTTAAAACCTTTCATATTCCATTTTGAAATTGCTTTCCTTCTTTTTCATTCATTCTTCACTCTTTTGTCCTTTTTTCATTCTTTTTTCATTTGCTCATTTATTCTTTTTCTGACCAATGCTTATTGGCCACATACTGTCTTTAAGGCCCTAAGATTATTTCTGTGAGAAGTTAAAACATGAATAAGGGCTAGTCCCTAAGGCCCAGTAAAGATAAGGCCTATTAAAGAATTAATCTCCTATTAGAGATGTTTTAAAGAGCTTTTGCTTAAAGAGAAGCAGGATGGTAGGAAACCTATGAACCTCTGAAATCACACTGTACCTAACATTAGTTCTAAAAATATACTTTGTTGGGGTCTCTGTTGAAGGAGATAAGGGGTTGGTGGATATAAAGTACAGTCTTCCTCAGTCAGAACCATCATGCTCAAAAAACACACAGTAAAATGTAAATACTTACTGACAGTATATAAGTTTCCCCTTCTCTAGGGAGAAGCCTCGAAGAACTAAAATTAGACCTTCCATTTGACCCCGAAATCCCATTACTAAGTATCTGCCTGGAAGAAAAAAAAAATCATTTTACCATAAGGACATTTGCACTCAAATGTTTATAGCAGCTAAATTCATAAAGATGTGAAAACCAGCTACTATTGCCATCAACCCATGAATGAATAAATAAACTGTGGTATGTGTACCATGGATAATATTCAGCCTTAAAGAAAGATGGGGACTTCACATCCTTCATAGTTACCTGGATGGATTTGGAGAACATGCTCCTAAGTAAAGTATCACAAGAATGGAAAAATTAGCATTCAGTGTACTCAATGTTAATATGAAACTAGTAGATGAACAACTACATGCCAGCACAAACAAACAAAAAAAAAAACACATTTAAATTTGAGAAGAGGACAGGGAGGGTGGTGTGGTAAGCTCTCACCTGCAGGGTACAAAGTTGGGGTATTCGACCCACCTCCAGGGTGAAGGCTCAACTGCACCTTGGATTTACCCAACAAGCGCAAACAACGTAACCTAATCGTATGCACCCTTATGTTAATCTGAAATTTTAAAAAGTACATAAATTCTTATGCACGGGCTCCTGTCTCCAGGGGCTGCTGTGCTTGGTTGGGGTTATTAAAATCCTATTTCTCAAGGGTGTTCGTATCTATCCCGGGCCTCTTTCCTACACTCCTTCTTCCCTCTCACAGACATGTTATAGACAATGCTTCAGTTATCTCAATGCTAAATCCAAGGTTTTCCCTTCCACTGTCTCAAGAAGTAAAATGTTTTAATGTATATTTGAAGTGATTGTTAGAGAATGTAATACAATTTACTTTCTGTAACTCCAGTTTTTTAAATTTCTTAAATTTTAAGCTGTATCATTTTATTTCAGAAAACAGAATTGTGGCTAAGGAAGTATTTGGGCAGTCCAATAAAGGTCAGCTCCCTATGCTGAACCACAGTTTATGCCATCTAAAAAGATCTCACTAAACCCTTGAGTATGCAATTTAATAGTCGGATTTTACTATTACCTATAGTGTGGCTCAGCTGGGTTCTGGAGACAGTTCCTCCAGCCTGACTCCCAAATTCACCTGCCTCCTCTGTTGATGGGGTGTTATGAGCACCCTCTAATCGACCAGCTGACATCACCCTTTCCCACTAGAAGGCTTAATTAGATCACAGCCATCAGATTTATTTGGCTTTCCCATGTTATTAATGCTACATGAAAGTACCAAGAACTACTCCTTAAGTGTGTGTGTCATCCTAAACTTTCAGATGACACACCTCAGTCTTGGTATTCTTATAGGTCTCCAAGAAAAGCCAGTGAATCCTTTCTTAGAAAGTTTAATATCTATCTTCAACTTATTAATATTCCCTATAAAACCAAGATGGCGCATGTATTAATTAAGTAGCCGCCTCCAGATCTAACATATAATGTAAACACCATATCACACTCTGGGCCCCTTAAGCACACCCTCCCCGTCTTTACAAACCATGTTCCGGATTCTGCATCTCTGTCCCAGCCTGCAGGATAAAGCCTCCATGTTTTCAGGAGTCATTGAGCCCACTGTTGGGGTGGCACCTTCCCTGCATCTGCTCCTGAGTCACAGAGCTGATTAACAGTGCATTGCAGCTCTTGGTAAGAGCTGGAGTAGGGGCTAGGCAGGAAATTCAAATACAACTACTTGGGAAATGTAGCTAAGCATGATATAATTATCTCACTTATAATTAGACCAGAACATCAGGCCCACCATCCCTAAAGCCTTCTTTTCTGCAAAGAGATAAGCAAGACCATCAAGGAGCAGATGGTATTCTTGTATGGGTGTGAGTGAGTAATGAATACTTCTTACCTTAGAATTTGGTTATAGGAATTATTCCTATTGGCATTAACTTGCTAGCTTAATAGTTCATTATTTCCCCTTCTATTCCTTTGGGCTAGGTAATTATTACATTATGAAAAAGAATTCTGGAAAATTTCAGTAACATCTCTGCAGCCCAGCTATTGGTCTCTACTATTTGATCACCTACAAATATCTAATAAATTACTACAACTAAGAGAAGCTAACAAATTACATTGAGTTAAACATGACTCCAAAATTTTTTGGTATTAATTTTACTTTTTTTTCTTTACAAATTTTATGATACATTTTAGTTTGAAGAAAAGAGAAAGTTATTCAAGTCTGACGTGTGATTTTTGCGCCCACGTTACAGGTCCTTACACATGAGCCTATTACATACATAACCCTGTTGTTGCAGCATTTTTAGAAAAAGGTAAACAAAGTCCCCTGAGCTCAAAGAATGAACTGTGAAAAGACAGTGATGTGATCTAAAAATAGGAGTGCCCAACTCCGTCCTCTTTAGATAAGCAAAGTTGGTCAGAACACAGAGTTTCTGTCTGTTTATAGAAGAGACAAGGTTAAATATGGTGGAAGATCTACTCTATTATTTCCTTCAGATTCTGCAATAGACACCTCAGTTTCTAACAGCAACATGGCCAAGAACTTGCTGTCCATAGAAAACGGTTTTTAGTTATATTTCCCTCAGGAAGTAGTATGGTGGGATACCTCGTTTGCATACCATTTGCAATTTTACTATAAAACATAATTTTTGTTGTATACATTTAAGGTATACAAAATGACATTCTAACATATAAATAAATAATTTTTATCAACAGTAAATTAACATACCCATCGCTTTGTACATTAATTTTTAAAAATCATTTCTATAAATGAGGAATGTTAATTTATGTATCTACTTCTCTATCCTGTAATTCCTTAATTCTTTGCACCAACATTTACTGGCTATCTTCTCCAAATTACTTTTTTAAATTGTGAGGAGGGTAAAGACTAAGTTCAATCTTGTGTAGTAAAACACATTTAATCACTAGGACATTAACAAAGTGTTACATTCATAGAAATATGTTATTTTGCTGATAAGGTGGGAAGGCACAATAGTGAAATAATTTAAAGGAATTTTTAATATAATCACATATGCAAATATACATAAGGTATATATAAAGATACATTTATATATATGTATATATGGGTATCTATATAATTTTAGATTTAATAAATATGATTTCCCGTAACTACTTTACTGGTAGTAAGTAAAAGCTTGTAAATAACTTAGAAGATGTGCACTGGAACCCATCATGTAGCGCAGTTCTTTTTTATAATAAAAGAGCAACAGTAATAACAAGGTACCTTAATCTATAGATTAGGGCTTCCTAATCGTTCTCTATTTTTAGATCAACGACATTAGCTATATGAGAAAAGAAATGTTCCTTTGTGTTCATCCCTATATTGGCAGCATCTGGCACATAGTAATACTCATCACTGTGACAAACCTTAGTTGAATGATTGAAGGACAATCATAAAATCCTTCCAACAATCTGAGAGGACACCTCTCCACAGGAAAATGATATAGGTTCATGTCCCATTTTTGCATACATTTCAAGGCAGTGATAGAGTCTGCTAAACCTCATGCACAGCTGCCAGGCTGAGAACCCCAGCCTTAGAGGAAGCAAAACTGAAGGCAGAAAGCACAGGGGAAAGCCTCACCCCAACGCAGGCTGCTGACATCCTGCGCGGCCACCCCGGAAACATCTGTGTGGCACTCAGGGGGAATGCTCCCTTCTGCAGATTGGGTGTGAAACAACTTAACGTTTACACTCAGTTCCAAGGGGTTCACCAAGATTATTCCAAATACTCAGAGTAAATACAACGAGGGACAGGAAGACCCATCTTAGAAGGACTGGAGGCTATATCACGAGTCAGGTTTAACACTGGCTCCCGTGTGCACCGTTTGCGCCTTTAATTCCACAGGAGAGAAAACTTCTCTCCTAAAGTATACATTGTCTTCCTCCTAGGATTAAAATCATCAAACGGTTGAAAACGTTAAAAATTACTTCCAATTCCTCTTTGACACAGACATCCCACAGTTTGTGTACCTGTGTGTATATGTGCACACAAACACACACGTGCTTTGACCTGGTTGTTTCAAGGTGACCATCTGCTATGGGCTGAACTGTGTCCCTCCTAAAACGTGTATGTTGAACTCCTAAACCCACTTTAGAAAGTGACTGTTGGGAGAGAGGAGGCCTTTAAACAAGTAATTATGGCAAATTCAGGCCATCGGGGTATCCTTAATCCAGTGCCACTGCTGTTCTTAGGAGCAGAGGGAAAGATACCAGGAATGCACCTGTTAGGGGAAAACCACGCGAGACCACAGTGATGGGGGAGGGAGTAGGGGGGAATCTGCAACATGCTGGGGTTGTAACTTCCAGAATTATACGAAAATAAATTTCAGGAGTGGAAGCTTCTCAGTCTTTGGTACTTTTTATGGCAATGCTAGAAAACTAAGGCACCATTCCTCATCCTATGAATAACTGCTATCTTCGAAAGACAAGAATAAGAATCTTATCTTGAAATCATGTGGGTCTGTTTTTATTTTCTGACAAGCTTTATTTCTTTGTTTTTTTAATTTTGGATTAATATGAGGGTGCAAATGATTGACATTATTTGCATTTGTTAGGTAAAGCCCTTTGTACTTGTGCCCCTCACCCAGGAGGTGTGCCACATACCCTGACATTGTGCCTATTGGGTAAGAGCTCTCTGATGCCCCTGCCTCCTCCCTCCCCGCCTCAACTTGAATTTAATTGAGTTTTTCTCCTGTGTGGGAGCTGGAGAAAATTCTCCTTAGTAAAGTGTCACAAGAATGAAAAAGCAAGGATCCAATGAAATCATGTGATTTTCGTGTCCAATTATTAAACCCTTTACCTAAAAGAATAGCTACTTAGACAATATTAAGGCAAATAATATCGTGTTATTATTAAATATCCTTTTTTATATGCCAAGGAAAAAAGGGAAATTTATGTTTGTATAATATAAGCTATTTGCTAAGCAATATCATGATTTCTGTGTTTTTTGTCAGTTCTATTGTTCATGAAACTGAGGTGAGGAGTGCCACAGTTCCCCAGATTGGATTATTAGACATTGTATGCCTGCATAAAAACATCACACATACCCTGTAAATATATACAACTATTATATATCTATAATAATTTTTAAAAATTATATATGTATATGATATATATGTTATAAGGTGCATATAGTTAGTAATATTTAGCAACTGAGAAAAATGAGGTTCTGGTCAGTTTCAGAAGTAGAAAGTAGAAGTAGTCCTCAGTACTCCCTGGCAAACGAGTGTTCAAATCCACATTCAGACTCTACAACCCACACTCTCTTTGGACGATCTCTCTGAGTCATCATATTCTAAGTAACATCTTGGTATGTGGCCGAAAATGCTTGCTTGCTACACAAAGATTAAATGGTAGTTGTCATTTTGTATATTATTTTGCCAAGGCTGCCATAAACAGAGTACCACAGGCTGGAGGCGTAAACAATAGAAATTTGTCTTCTCGTCGTTCAGGAGGCAGGGAGTCCAGGGCAGGGTCAGGAGGGCTGACCCTTTCCCAGGCCTTTCCTCCTCAGCCTGCCAAGGGCCGTCTCCTCCCTGTGTTTCCCAGTGGCCGTACCTCTGTGCTGTCTACAGGAACATCAGCCATGTTGCAGCAAAGCCCTCAATGATGGCTTCACTTCCCCTTAATTATCTCTTTGAAGATCCTATCTCCAAATGCATTCACATTCTGAGGTTATGAGATTTAGGAATTCAAAATATGGATTTTTTTTTAGGGAGATGCAGTTCATTTCATAATGCTTTAATATGTGAAGTGATGGCACTAGAAATTCAAAAGCAGGCATTATTCACTACTTGGAATGACATTAAAAAGTTTCAATTTTTTTCTTCACTAAGAAAAGTACCCAAAAAGTAAGAGGAAAAGAAAGAAATATGACTATTAGGATTCTAATGCTTTTCATTCTTATACTTGTTATTCAAAGATCAGACAACATAAAGTCAAGACTGATGAATCAAATGCTTCATCTTGCTCCTAAGAATTAAGAGTCGATCTGTTAAAAAAAGTAGTGAGTTTACAATGAGATGATTTTTAATAGAGAAAGGATATCAGGCTTAACATATCATTTAAATTTGTATTATTATATAACCGGTACTTGTAGTAAGGATGTTGTATAACTGTTTAGCATATTCTCTGAGAACAAAATTTGCCAGCTTGTGATATAAGTATAGAGAATACCACCTAATGGGATTAAATAAGTTCTTCACATTATTATTATTATTATTATTATTTTGCAGTTTTTTTTGGCTGGGGCCAGGTTTGAACTTACCACTTCCAGTATATGGGGCTAGCGCCCTACTCCTTGAGCCACAAGTGCCACCCTCTTCACAATACTTTTTTTAAAATTTTTATTAAATTACAATTGTGTACATTGGTGCAATCATGGGGCACAATGTGCTGACTTTATATACATTCTGAAATATTTTCATTGAATTATTTAATATAGCCTTCATGGCCTTTTAATCACTATATGAAAACATTTATATTCTACATTTAGTAATTTTCACCTGTACCCTTCTAAGATGCACCGTAGGTATGATTCCACCAGTCACCCTCCCTCCACTCTCCACCCTCCCCTCCCTTGCCCCTTTCCCCATTTCTTGTGCTATAACTGGGTTTTAGCCTTCATATGAAAGCTATAGATTAGCTTCATAGTAGGGCTGAGTACATTGGATAATTTTCTTCCATTCTTGAGATACTTTGCTAAGAAGAATGTGTTCCAGCTCCACCCATATAAACACAAAAGAGGTAAAGTCTCCATCTTTCTTTAAGGCTGCATAGTATTCCATGGTATACATATACCACAGTTTATTAATCCATTTGTGGGTCGATGAGCACGTGGGCTTCTTCCACAACTTAGCATTATGAATTGGGCTTCAGTAAACATTCTGGTACAGATATCTTTATTGTGATGTGCTTTTTGGTCTTCTGGATATATACCTAGTAAAGGAATTATAGGATTGAATGGCAGATCTATTTTTAGATCTCTAAGTATTCTCCAAACATCCTTCCAAAAGGAATATATTAGTTTGCATTCCCACCAGCAATGTAGAAGTGT
>CAUYON010005886.1:0-13808 GCA_963573935.1 Arctocebus calabarensis | reverse complement strand
CGGGCTGGATTCGAACCCGCCAGCTCAGGTGTACGTGGCTGGCGCCTTAACCTGTTGAGCCACAGGCGCCGAGCAATTCTCCTCTCTGAATATTCTTTCCTTTTGTTTATTAATGGTGCAGCGATTCTGAATAAAGTTCTTCAATATATCTCCTTAGGCAAAATTGAGGTATGTAATGGAAGAGTTCTGCTCCTCGGTATACCACAGGAAGCCAAATATCTGACTTTCCGCACAGACCCCTGCGCCAGAGCCGGGGCTCCCGTCACTGTTACCGACTTAGGACAGCATCCTGACAGCACTCTTCTCAGAGCTCTCTGACCAGTCCAAGCTGCCATAATCCTTTCGCTGAAGGCATTAGCCACCTCCTATTTTAAAGGATTTTAATAGAATTTAGTATTTGTTGGAATCCTGATAATGATACTCTCCAAGAAATTAAAGTTCCCCCAGTATCAACCTCTTCAGCATCAGTTTTCTAAGGCAATTCTGAGACATGATTAATTCTTCACAAAATTTCAATACCAAGAACAGCTAAGAACAATTCTTCATGGATAAACAAAAAGAAAAAAACGATACTCATCTACACAAAGAAAAACCACTCCCATGGAAAAAGCTGTTCCATTAAACAGTATTAAGTTTTAGAAAAACACCAATGTTGTGACCTTAAGACCAAAGAACATTACCATTGTTTCATATCAGACTGAGAAATTGAAGACGTTAATTAAATCTGTTTTGGAGGCTAACTACATGTGACATCCAGAAAATCATCCACAATGGAGAATACAAGTTCGGCAAACCTTCCTAGAATGAGGAGCTCATCCTTTTCTTTAACTTAAAACCATGTGGTATGGCTCCGTGCCTCTCTAAATAATCAATCTCATCAATCTTTATTTTACTTTTTTTTTTTTTGAGACAGAGCCTCAAGCTGTCACCCTGGATAGAATGCTGTGGCATCACAGCTCACAGCAACTTCCAATTACTGGGCTCAAGTGAGTCTCTTGCCTCTGCCTCCCAAGTAGCTGGGACTACAGGCGCCTACCACAACGCCCATTTTTTGGTTGCAGCCTTCATTGTTGTTTTGGCGGGACCAGGTTGGATTTGAACCCACCAGCTCAGGTATACATGGCTGGCGCCTTAGCCCGTTAAGCCACAGGCGCCAAGCCATCTTTATTTTTCTTGTAGTTTGTTTTGTAGTTCAGCGGTTAGAGCACCGCCACATACACTAGGGCTGGTGAGTTCGAACCCAGCCCAGGCCTGCCAAACATCAATTACAACTAAAACAAAAAATAGCCTGGCGTTGCAGTGGGCATCTGTAGTCCCAGCTACACTGAGGCAAGAGAATCGCTTAAGCCCAAGAGTTTGAGGTTGCTGTGAGCTATGATGCCACAGCACTCTACCTAGGGCGACATAGTGAGACTCTGTCTCAAAAATAAATAAACAAATATATATATATATATGATATAAAGATTACAGAGAATCAATGAGTAAATATTAGGTATTTCAGAAGACAACTGAAAAATAAATTCAAAAAAAAGGAGAAGGCTCGGCGCCTGTGGCTCAATAGACTAAGGTGCCAGCCACGTACACCTGAGTTTGCAAGTTCAAATCCAGATTGGGCCCGCCAAACAACGACGGCTGCAACCAAAACATGGCTGGGCATTGTGGCAAGCGCCTATAGTCCCATCTACTTGGGAGGCAGAGGCAGGAGACTCGCTTGAGCCCAGGAAATGGAGGTTGCTGTGAGCTGTGATGCCACTGCACTCTATCCAGGGTGACAGCTTGAGACTTTGCCTCAAAAAAAAAAAAAAAAAAGAGAAGATCTTCCAGACCTGAGAGTACTTCATTATTTCCCAGAAACTAGTAAACAGAGAAAAACTTTAATACAGTTAAAAGGGGTTGCGACCCACAGGTTGAGAACCGCTGCTTTAGGGTTAATTTCTTTCAATACCTAGCTAAGGTGATTATAAAGACTAGTCTTACTATATAACAGCACAGCTCTGTTAAAGGCTAAACAAAGTAAAACAAACTCTGCTAGTTCTTATTATCTAAAACTATATCAAAGATGTTAACCTAGATCACATGGGCATCATGGTGTCAGCCAGGTTTCTCTTTGTAAAGTTATTATCTCCCCATGATAATGAATATGTTAACATCCAGGTACTCCCAAATTTTCACCCACATCCATTTATGATTTAACATCCATTTATGATTCTAATTACAGTCAATTGCTACAATTGGCAAAAGGTGATTTCCTAATCTCATCCTTTCCTCTATGAGTATGTAGATACTAATGATTCATTAATATCAGGATTCTATATTAAGAACTTCTCCCCAGGCAAGAACCGACAGGTAATATAAATTGGGTGAGGGGGGCTTCTCCCTGATCATTTACTTATCTATCTTAGATTGTTACTTTATTTATGGCAATAATCAATTGTTGTCTTATTTATGTCAATGAGGTATCCCAGAGTTAGCCAATGGGAGTTCCTGTAGGTAGGCCCCTATGTATCTTTTACATATTATTTTGGTTTTTGAGTACTTCCTTATTTTCTGACACTATGAGATACTCCAAACTCATCTTATGTTTTTTCCTGTTCCTACCCTGGAATCAGCCATTTCTCTTCAGTTTCCTTCTAGTAAAATAAAAAATGGCATTTATAAACCTAGATCTGGAACTAGGTGATCTCATTACTAAAGGGGGGTCTATTGCTTCTAGCCCCTTTACCAGACAGAGCTGGAAAAAATAGATGTATAAATGTGTACATAGTATCCACATCTATTTCTCTGCCTGTACACTTTTACAACCATGACTTTATACCAATACCTTCAATTCCAACGAAACATTACACATATCATTTGCCCTTTCTACATTTATAATTCCTTTTCAAACAGTGAGAAACTAGCTCCTATTTTCCACAATATATTTGCTTAATCTTGCATAGAAAATTGCTCCAAAATTGCAAACCCATGTTCTCTACAACAAAAACAAGAAACAAAACAAAACAAAACAAAAAAACCCTACTATTTAGTATTATAAAAATGTTTGTTTTGAATTCTTTTTGTCTTTATCTTAAGAGCATAGTCCAAATACTGGGTTCAAAAGTTACCTTAAAGCAGTAGTTCTCAAACTTCCTAATGCCCCGGCCCTTTAATACAGTTCCTGTAGGTCACAACCCACAGGTTAAGAACTGCTGCCTTAAAGCTAGTTTTTTCACCCTTTCAGTGTAGTTATGTTATTAATTTGAAATATAAGGTTCAGTTCATTTGTTTTTGTTTGTATTCCACTTTAGGGTGGAGGTGAGTTTTTTTCCTTTATCACCTAATTTTATTGGTGTTTGCTGTTTATATACCCAATGTGTAAAACATTAACATGGTTCCAAAAGTGAGAAAGGTATCCTCAGAAAGGTCACTGCCTCCATAACCTGTATCCCTTCCCACCTCATTTCTACCCAGCCTCTCTAGATAATCAATCTCATCAATCTTTATTTTTCTTGTAGTTTGTTTTGTCCCAGGGCACAAATACATATACAGAAGGTGCCAAAAAAATGTATACACATTATCAGCAAGGAAAAAACTATGACACTTGTAATACCCATGTCACATTAGATTTCTGCCAATACAACAAGGGCTCAACATGACTAGTATTCACCTTTTGCTATTAGTATATATTGAGAATTACAATTTTTTTTGAGGGTTGAAACACTTTTAATTACAGAAGAGTAAACAAATATAAAACCATTAACAGCTCACCCAGTGGCTGTTGTCCTCCTCTGCCTCAGCTCACTCTCTCCCACTCCCTGCATACTGAGTAAAAAGCAGGGTTATCAGGAGCTGTCCCCATCACTATCCTGTGGTAGGAAAAGGATCTAGCTAGGGGCCACAGCAATCCTAGCCATCCATCATCATTCTGTTTCTTTACAATTTCCTCTTCTGAAATATTATAGTGCTGAAAAAGGAACAGTGCAGGAACCTGAAGTTGAACTTGGCTGCTCAATTCGGGATGGTCCATGAGTTTAGAGCCTCAAGAGCCACTGGCAAAAAGGTAAGGGATAGTCTGGACCAGCATAATTCAAGATGCAGCCAAATCTGGGATTGAGCTGGTTTCAAAGGCGACTAGGCAAGGCCTAGTGGCCCCAGTCCAGAAATGTGCCCCAACCTAGGCAATGAAACGCATGCATACACACAAATGCACATGCATAAGAACACACACAAATACACACACAGAGAGCAAATAACATTACTGAAAGAATCTGGAGACTATTAAATACAAAAATGGCAGCGTTTTCTTTAAAAGGTGAAAACATTTGCTTCTTCGATTCTCCTCAGTGCCTTGCTGTCCCCCAGTCACAGGAGAGTAGATGTGGGATGACCCAAGAGGCCAGTGGCCCTACAAGTCCATGTGTGCTTAAGTCCCAATACCAACTATCTTACTCTTCAGCCCAGTAGCTGCCTCCCATTTGACCTCTTGATTGGCACCATTGCTGGAGCTACTGTCACAGGGGCTTGTTGCCCAAGTGGTCCCATCATCTTCCTCTGAACTGCTCTCCACATCACTGAGATCATCCTTAGATACCTTTCCCTGAATCAATGCTTTGAAAGCAATTCGTGCAATTAGGTAGGACCAGATGACATCTCAGAACCTGTAGGATCAGGAGAAGAACACTGAGAAGCCACCAGGAAGTATGGGGCCCGATTATTTCCCAACTCTCAAAAAGGGTCATCTTCAAAATCCAGAATGGATAGATTCCTAGACCAGTGACCATAAAAACAGCACTGAAGATCACAAAAAGCATGTCACAGAGCTGCTGATACTTGGTGTAACTGGCCAGCTTGGCTGCCTCCAGCAAGAAGTCTGAGGCATCGGGTAGACACATGATCAAAGTGCCCACAGAATCATGCTAGTGATGTAGGGAAGGGTGGTAAGTACAATGGTGACCAAGTGATACACAAACATGACCAGGAAGTCCTTTCTTTTAATGTCTGTAAACTGAGGAAACGTAAGAGACCAACAGAAGATCAATCCATGATATAATAGCAGCAAAGTCCACTTGAGAGAATCTGAAATGAATAGCCAAGTCAGCACTGTCAGATGTCCCAGAACCAAGGTAACAACCAGAGAAATCTAATTCCATAGCAGAATATGATAAATAAAAAGTGAATCTCCATAGGCTTTCACAGAATTTAGTGAGCACTGGGGGCTAGTCCTGATTCCTCCCATGGCGAAACCAGCATTGGATTTTTCGGACATCCCAGTCCAGTTGCTTTGACAGGCCCTTCAGCCTTTTCTTATCAGTATACTTGGTAATAGATACAAACACCTTTTCAAGGATGGCATTGGGCTGGGCCTGATAAGGACCACTGTCCCCGATGCCAACGTGGAGTGAACAGTGTTTGGCAATAAATCACTCAAATAGCAGCCTCGTGAAGAAGATGCCCACCGCCAGGGGGAACACTGAGAAGAGTGTTCAGCGCGCGGGCACGCAGATAGGGTTCTTCTAGGTCTGCCCAGCTCAAGTTCCAGGACAGCCAGAAGCGCTCACTTCTCAACCAGCCCGACAGCAGGTCCAGGGCTCCTGCCACTGTTGCTACGCCCGCCAGGCTGGCAGCCACAGCCACAGAACCCTAGGGGAGACAGCCCCGGGGCGACCACCCCCTTCCAGCTCCGAGAATTACAATTTTAATGTAGTTTTTTCTTTTCTTCAAATGTGTACACATTTTTTGGCACCCTCTCTATAGTCTTATTTCTCCTTTTTGTTTTTGTTTTTTTTTTGAGACAGAGCCTCAAGCTGTCACCCTGGATAGAGTGCTGTGGCATCACAGCTCATAGCAACCTCCAATTCCTGGGCTCAAGCGAGTCTCTTGCCTCCACCTCCCAAGTAGCTGGGACTACAGGCACTCGCCACAACACCCTGCCATATTTTGGTTGCAGCCGCCATTGTTGTTTGGCAGCTGGGCTGGATTCAAACCGCCAGCTGAGGTGTACGTGGCTGGTGTAAGTGGCCACAGGCACCGAGCCACTTATTTCTCCTTTCTTAGACAAAAGGTAAATATTTCTGTGTAAAATACAGTAGAAAACTTTTGCACTTTACTTTTCTTCACTGAACAGTAGGTCAGAGAAAGCATTCTCCATCAGTTCTTCAAGCCCTTTCTCATTCTTTTTAACAGCTGTATAATACACAACTGAGGTCTCCTCTTCTGTAGGTTGTTTCTAATTGTTATAATTACAAACAATGATCCAACCTTGTACTTGTGTATTTTCATGCTATTGGAAGTGTATCTTCAGGGCAAATTCCTAGATTCAGGATTGCTGAGTCAAAAGGTAAGCACACCTATCTTCATATCAATATCCACTCTGTGTGTCCTAATATAACACATTAAGAACACATCATTTCAGCGTTATTCTGTACCCCTCAAAAAATGCAAAGGCTAAATCTCATCATGAAGTTCAATTGAAGGAACTTTACAAATAACTAGTTTGTACTTCTTAAAAATATCAACATTATAAAACACAGAGAATAAGAACTGTTCCAAAGTAAAGAAAACACAGGAACAGAACCAATTGTATAGTGTAAGATTTTCTCTTGCTATAAAGGCATTAGGGCATTATTGGCAAAATCCAAAAACAGTCTACAAATCAGATAATAGTAATACATCAGTGTTAATCTCTGGGTTTGTTCATTAAACTATGTTTATACAAGCAAAGATCATAGTTTTTAGAAAATACACAAACAGATATTCAAGTATAAGGAGAGCACTATCTTCGATTTGCACTCAATTGATTTTAAAAACTACATATATATTGGAGGAAATAAAGCAAATATGGTAAAATGTTAACATTTGGGAAATCTGGATAAAGTTTTTTTAAAAAGCAACATCAGATGTCATTTTGACACTCATATATGTATTTCTAATGCTAAACATTACTTACAGGTACAAAAGCTTTCGCAAAAGAAATCATATGAAGTGACAGTAAGATAAATGGCAATATTAAACTACTAATATACAACAAATTGACTATAATATGTTTAAGTTATGAATCAATGCTGTTAAATACTATAACAAATAATCATGTGGCTTTTATAAAATACTAAAAATAAAACAATTTATAAGACATCAATAACTCAGACTATCTCTCCAGTAGCACAATTTTTGACAATTTATATTTCTCTCCATCTTTGAGACACCTTTTCCTTTGCAAAACAGAAATAAATCAAAGGCCGATCAAGGACATTAGTTTATACTAAGTTTCAATCCCAAACACATTTCGCAACTCTGCCCAAAGTAATTCAAGACAAAGGTCTTCCAAGAAGATTCAGTTATTATTCAAACTTCATACTTTTTACAGGCAAGTGAAAATCTCTTACTCATTATCACTTTTCAGTAAGAAAGACACAGTGAAACTAATACCCTAAAGATCATTTTTCCCCACCAACACAGAAAAAAAAAGAACAAATATTCACATAGCATCACAAAATCTGTTTCAATTTTGAAGCCCTTTTTAATTTGGAAAAGAAACGTTTAAAAAATTAAAAAGCAATACTGCTTTAAGGAAGCGTTTCTCCACGCCTCCCCCAATTTAAGGTTACCACTTTATTTTCCTACTGAATTAAACTATTTTCATGTCAAAGCTATAGAAAGACCAGGACATTTCAGTAATACAGATGAATTAACATCTCATCACAGTAGGTAGAAACCTGCATCTACCAAGGGAAAACAGCATTCTTGACCTATTCAACAGGCATGTCCCCATTAAACTTCTACAAACAGACACAGATGCAGAGGCGTGTGTGCAGCGCATGTGTACACACACAGGCATACACAGAAATAGGACAGAACACATAAGAAGGAGTTTTAAGTCAAGAAACTTCAGTTTAGAATTTCCTTCTTCTTCTCCACTGACAAAGGTAATAAAGAAAATGATCTTCCCCAAGAGTCTCCAAATTTTATCTAAGAATTGCTTCAGGACCATTTCCTGGGTTACCCAAACAAGAAAATCACTACTATGTACCACCTTTGGGAGAGGTTATCTTATTTTCTAAGCTAACAATTCATTTGTAAATTAATGTGAAACAATAATCAATGCTAGTAATTCACTTGTAAATTAATGTGAAACAATAATCAATGCTAGTAATTCATTTGTAAATTAATGTAAAACAATAATTTGCACATTAAAAGTAAATCTAGATGTTACTAGACTAGTCTAGTTACTAGTTACTAGTCTAGATGTTACAACTTCTACTTGCAGAAGAGTATTTAAAATGTAGCAATAGGCTGGGTGGTGGCCCATGCCTATAATCCTAACACTCTGAGAGGCTGAGGCAGGTGGATTGCCTGAGCAAGACCCGGTCTCAAGACCCAGACATTGTGGTGGGCACCTGTAGTCCCAGCTAGTCAGGAGGCCAAGGCAAGAGAAACGCTTAAGCCCAAGAGTTTGAGGTTGCTGTAAGCTGAGACACTAGAGCACTCTACTAAGAGCGACAAAAGTGAGACTCTGTCTCAAAAAAAAAAAAAAAGAAGAGAAGTAGCAATGGGCTGGACCCAGTGGCTCATAACCCTGTACAGTGGTTCATACCTGTAATCCTAGCGCTCTGGGAAGCCAAGGAAGGAGGATGGTCTCAGCAGATCCAGACCAGTCCCAGCAAGAGCAACAGCTCACCTAAACTAAAAATAGGCACACCTAGCTCAGTGCTTAGGACACTGGCCACATACACCAGAGATGGTGGGTTCGAACCTGGCCTGGGCCTGCTAAACAACAATGACAACTACAACAAAAAATAGCTGGGCGCTGTGGCACCTGTAGGTCCAGCAACTTAGGAGGCTGAAGCAAAAGAGTCACTTAAGCTGAAGAGTTGAGGTTGATGTAAGCTGTGATGCCACAGCACTCTACCAAGGGTGACATAGTGAGACTCTGTCTCAAAAGAAAAAAGAAAGAAAAAAAGAAAATCTAGCCAGGTGTTGTGGTGAGTGCCTAGCTTCTAGGTACTAGGGAGGCTGATGGAGAAAAATTGCTTAAACCCAGGAGATTGAGGTTGCTGTGAGCTATAATGACACCATGGCACTCTAGCCTGGGTAACAGAGTGAGACTCTGTCTGCTCCTCCTCAAAAGAAAAAAAAAGAGGTAGCAATGGAGCAACAATTCAGGAATTTAAACTCACAATCTTCACAAGTGGATCGTTAACTATTAACACGTATATGAAACCAGCACATTGTACCCCTTGACTGCACTAATGTACGCAGCTGTGATTTAATTAAAAGAAAAAAAAAAAGAAAAGAAAAGCTCGGACCTAAGGCTCCAGCCACGCACACCTGAGCTGCGGGTTCGAATCCAGCCCAGGCCGCCACACAACAATGACGGCTGCAACCAAAAAATGGCCGGGCGTTGTGGCGGGCACCTGTATTCCCAGCTACTTGGGAGGCAGAGGCAGGAGACTCACTTGAGTCCAGGAATTGGAGGTTGCTGTGAGCTGGGATGCCACAGCACTCTATCCAGGGTGACAGCTTGAGGCTCTGTCTCAAAAAAAAAAAAAAAACTATTAACACAATTTTCTTGCCATCTCTTCTCAGCTCTCTCCCCCAGGAAAAAGCAATGAAAAAGCACTCAGCAAAAGGCAAACTCTAGGTAAAATACAATTTTAGTCAAGTTCAGGCTAACAGATTTTAAGACTGACTGAAACTCAAGATGTGAGAAATCAGCTAAGCCCTACCTAGCTCAAAATCTGACAAACCACTGAATAAAAAGATCCTAAAAAGAATAGAAACTGGCAAATTTTTCTTTAAATCTGTAAAACATGTATGGTCTCTTCTCAGAGCTGCCAGACAAAGCATTTACCCCCAAATCCAATGATTACGCCATTATTTCTCAAAATAAACTCCCAACTGAAAAGCTTCCCCAGCTCAAATGTGACCAACACTCATCACCTAAATGCTGCATAGAAGTGCGGTGAGGAGTGTGGGGCAGAGGAGGGAATGTAGCGTGGTGAAGACATAAAGAGACCAGATTATACGTCAAGGAAAAATGAATAAATTACAAATTTTGTTTTGGAAGAACACCAAGACAGAGAAGTAATAGCAGCAAATAAAAACCAGGCAACAATCATTATTTACTTACTCTGTAGATGGCACTGTACTAAATGATTTGCATGCATTATTTTATTTAGTCCAAAACCCTACAGGTGCTATTATTCTTCTCCCATTGGAGAAAATGGGGAAATGGAGGCTTAGAAAACCTAACAAACTTGACCAAAGGTACACACCTAGGTAAATGAATAAGAAAGAATCCTAGAATTTCAAAGGTGCGGAGATGCAGAGATCTTTACAACCAAACCCAATACTTCAGGCAAAAAACAAAGATAAAGAACTACCCAGAGTCACCTAAGTAAGGAGACCTAGCCCCCTAGATAACTGTCTTCCCTCATTCACTCTGCACTAAGTTAAAATCATATTCTAATTAGACTTTACTCATCATACAGAAAAACAAAGTGATCATATACTCTTAACAAGATAATACTTCACATTTTTATCATGAATGTTTATATTCATTTTTAAAGAGAAAAAGGTAACTCAATTTATTAGCCTAATCTAATTTTGCAGATCTTCATATGTAGAGAAGGTAACAACTAAATCTAAGGTCAAAGAAAGTCAGGGCCAAAGATACTATTTTTAAATTCTCCATTCCAAACATGTTTATGGTATTTTTTCTCCTCAGGATTACATAATAGAAAAATATATATTGAAGGCTATAAAAACAGTGTGGTATTTCAGGAGTCTTAATAAATAAATAAAACCAGTGTGTACCATCCTAATCTCCTACAAACAGAACTGATTTCTGCTTGTTAAAAGATTCTTCTGCTGCCTCCTCTCTGACAATTACAATGGTATGAATTTTAACTTCACAGGAATTAGACAATAAAAGGAAACTCTTCTACGTATAGATGATAAACCATCCCTTTAGCTCCATAATCTAAAATTAATAAATAACAGGTATGAAGTTTTACTACGTACTGTACTAGACACTGTTCTAGACCCTAGACACGCATTAACACATTTAATTTTCACTGCTGTAGGTGATATGATGTATTTCCCCAGGTTACAGATGGAGAACACTGAGGCACAAAGAGGTTAAGTAACTTGCCTAAAATTACATATGCAGCAAGTAAGCAGAACTGAGAGTCCATCCAGTGGTCTGGTTCCTGCCTCTCCAAAAGTCTCCTCAATTTCAGAGCCTATGTTGCTCCCTTTCAATGGCCCCATGTCACCTGTCAATACTATTTCCCCTCTTGCCCGCCTCCTCTCTTCAAGCTACAATGACTCCCCCATACTTAATGACATTTCTACTGCCCCCATCATCAAGCCTGCATAGGGCTTTTGTCAATCCTCACCAACTCTTCCAAATCTGCATTCCCTCTGCATTTAAACATGTTACAGAACTATACAAATGTACACTGATAATAGCTATCATTACATGAGCACATAATATTTGCCAGATACAATGCTATGATCTTTCTTGTAAATTAGGTTATAAAGAACCTATAAGACCCATTTTCCTGATGAGAAAGTTAAGTTTATGGGGGCCGAATACTTTGGCAATGCTCTCACAGCCAATAAATAACAGAGCAAAAGACACGCAATCCAACCTATATGACTCAAAGCTCATACTCTTTTTATGTTTTCTCATGCATACCTGCTTCCTTTTCTTCTTTGATATCATAAAGCCTCTAGGTACTACTATACCATTCATAAGGGAGGTATTTCTTTAAGAAATGAATATGATTATCTTAATGGCTTCTAATACTATTTCCCCAAAAATGAAAATTTCCAGCACTTTAAACAGTTCACTGATGAAAGCAAATATGTTCAGATGGCCCTGCCCTCAAAAAATCTTGAATATCTTGTGGTTTAAATCTTTTAGGTAACACTATCAATACTGGAACCCAGGATTGTTCTCCCAACACTTGACTTACCCTCTAACACTAACCATCAGACTAATTAACTATAAATTGTTTTGCTTTCCCATCAGTTACTTAAAGTCTCTCTTGGCCCTAGGGAAATAATCGTCTTACAGCAGCATCCCTGATGCTGTAGGCTGCTAAACTTAAACCAATCTCACCTCTTACTCAGTGTGATTTTTTTAACCCACTAATGAGCATACTGTAAATGCTTATAACATAAACATCCTCTCTTCCTGGATACAAAGGTTTCAGCAGTAGTTTTTAATGCCATTGAAAATTATGGCAGCAATTACTGCTCATTTACCCAATGTGAAAGGTGATGATCACATTTATGTTACCATAACTCTGTAGTTTAAAATCACTATAAATCTTAAACGAATGAAATAATGCTATTCAAGTATCCGAATTAATGACAAACGGTTGGAAGCCAGAAAATATATTTCACCATCAGTCCTCTTGATCTAGTACAAATAGGCAGGTATCTTTGTTAACCAGTCATAACGGGGTACCTTCCTTCTCTTCCAGTATATGCCACACCTTCTAGGTTGACAAAGCAGAGAGATATCTGGGCTTTTTTTACAAAAATCTCCCAAAAAGATCACTCCAGCCTGTCACCAAGAGCAAATTCTAAGAATGAAGAATTCACCTCCTTTTTCTTCTTTACCACAACCCCTGACTTTCCGACTGTTGCCAACATAGAGGGGTGGGGGTGGGAGAGAGGGTAGTTAGAACACAGAACTCACGACTGGGTCATCTCCAGCCTGGTCCATCTCAAACTTCACCTTGGCAAGGCAAGAAGCAGGAAGGCACCAGGAATTCCTAGGAAATGGTCTCAGCCCTATGAGGGAACAATTTTTAACTTCCTCAAAGCCACATTTCCTTGGGGCATTATCACACACTCCCACCCGGACATGTTACCTCAGAGATCACTTAGAAGAAAAGCACAAACACACACAAAGACATATGCACTGCTCGACGCGGGCAGCTCCGGCTCAGGCGGCGCGGAGAGCCGGGAGAGCACGCGGAGCTGCGACCAAGTTGCTCCCACGATCGCGCCGACCGTGCAAGAGGCTGCCGAAGGCAGCAGGAAAGGCAGAGCGCGGGGCTTCAGTCCCACGCCCCAGCCCTTGGGGCAGGAAGCCTGGCTCGCCGGCGCTGCCTCTCCCAAAGGGCTCCGGCCTCCGCCAGAGCGATAAGGTGGATCGCTGTTCCCCACCCTGCCAGCTCCGCCCTCCCGACCACATTCCTGAGAAGCCCGACTCCCGGGGCGCCAGGCAGGCAGGAGCGCAGAGTCCGCCCCGCGCCTGTCCGCCCGCCCCCGGCCCCGGCCCGGACCCCGGCCCGCGCGGCGCCTTCGGGGCGGAGCCGTGGCGGCCGCTCCGCCACAGGTAGCGCCAGCCCCAACCCGCCACCGCCCCGGCGCCCCCCGGCAGGCCCGCTTCAGGCACCTGGATGAACTGGATGGTGAGCGCCGACTTGCCCACGCCGCCTCCGCCGACCACCACCAGCCGGTACTTCTCCTGGCCGGAGCCGTCCCGCCAGCCGGCCGCGGCCATGGGGACACCGCGGAGCCCAGCCCGGCCGCGCCGCGCCGCCGCCTGCCTTAGGCCCGGCTCCGGGGACGTGTGCGGTCGGCGGACTGCGAGCGAGCGGCCGGGCGGGGGTCCCGGGCACCGGGAGCTGCCGGGAGGGCCCTTCCGCGCGACGGCGCGGCGCCTGAAGCTGACGGAGTCTCGCCCGAGGCGAGGAGAAGCGGGGTGACCGCAGAGGCCAGGGGCGGCAGCGGCCGGGGGGCGCACTCCTCTACGCGTCTCCTCAGCGCTCGCCAAAAGCAGCCTCCAGCGCCGCTACAAATGGCCGTCT
>CAUYON010005875.1:0-11308 GCA_963573935.1 Arctocebus calabarensis | reverse complement strand
TCACTGGATTAAAGATTTAAACTTAAGACATGAAACTATAAAAATACTAGAAGAAAGTGCAGGAAAAACTCTGGAAGACATAGGCCTGGGCGAATATTTTATGAGGAGGATCGTTCAGGCAATTGAAACAACATCAAAAATACACTTCTGGGATCTGATCAAACTAAAAAACTTCTGCCCAGCCAAGAACACAGTAAGTAAAGAAAGCAGGCAGCCCTCAGAATGGAAGAAGATATTTGCAGGTTATGTCTCTGATAAAGGTTTAATAACCAGAGTCCATAGAGAACTAAAATGTATTAGCAAGAAAAGAACAAGTGATCCTGTCTCAGGGTGGGCAAGAGACCTGAAGAAAAACTTCTCTGAAGAAAACAGGCACACGGCCTACAGATACATGAAAAAATACTCACCATCCTTAATCATCAGAGAAATGCAAATCAAAACTACTTTGAGATATCATCTAACTCCAATAAGATTAGCCCACATAACAAAATCCCCAAACCAGAGATGTTGGCATGGATGTGGAGAAAACGGAACACTTCTACACTGCTGGTGGGAATGCAAACTAATATGTTCCTTTTGGAAAGATTTTGGAGAACATTTAGGGATTGAAAAATAGACCTGTCATTCAATGGTACATTTCCTCTACTAGGTATATATCCAGAAGACCAAAAATCACATTATAACAAAGATATTTGTATCACAATGTTTATTGCAGCCCAATTCATAATTGCTAAGTCATGGAAGAAGCCCAAATGCTCATCGACCCACTAATGGATTAATAAATGGTAGTATATGTACACCATGGAATATTATGCAGCCTTAAAGGAAGATGGAGACTTTACCTCTTTCATGTTTACATGGATAGAGCTGGAACATATTCTTCTTAGCAGAGTATCTCAAGAATGGAAGAAAAAGTATCCAATGTACTCAGCCCTACTATGAAACCAAATTATAGCTTTCATCTGAAAACTATAACCCAATTATAGCCCAAGAATATGGGGAAAGGGTATAGGGAGGGGAAGGGGGGGGAAGGATAGATGGAAGGTGGGTAATTGTTGGGACCACACCTAGGGTGCATCTTACAAGGGTACATGTGAAATTTACTAAATGTAGAATATGAATGTCTTAATACAATAACTAAGAAAATGCCATGAAGGCTATGTTAACCAGTTTGATGAAAATATTTCAAATTGCATATAAAACCAGGACATTGTACCTCACAATTGCATTAATGTACACAGCTATGATTTAATAAAAAACATAAATAAAAACAATAACTTTCTCAATTAATAATAATTGATTTTTATAAATCACTATTACAAATATTATACCTCCAATATGCATAGACCATATGATCCAGACTATAGTAGGAGGAATTTATTATATTTTGGACAAGTGACATGATATTTTCTTTTCTGTTTTTTTTGTAGAGACAGAGTCTCACTTTATCTCACTTTTTTTTTTGTAGAGACAGAGTCTCACTCTACCTCGGTAGAGTGCCGTGGTGTCACACAGCTCACAGCAACCTCGAACTCCTGGGCTTAGGCAATTCTCTTGCCTTAGCTTCCCGAGTAGCTGAGAATATAGGTGCCCACCACAAGACCTGGCTAGTTTTTTGTTTTTTGCAGTTTGGTCAAGGACAGGTTTGAACCCGCCATCTTTGGTATATGGGGCCGGAGCTCTACTCGCTGAGCCACAGGCGCTGCCCATGACATTTTCTTATAACAGAAGATTGTATGCATTCCTTTGCAAATTTGTCCTTAATGCAAATAGTTCCTACTGTAGGAAGATAATTTGAGATGGGTTATACCACTTTCCTTAGATGTGTTTCAGGATACGCAGGGTTCACCCGTAATGGTTTTGGACGGTGGGAATGTGTCCATCTTGGTATGTAGTTTTCTGCAGCTAAGATATTCCTGAGTACACTGAGGACATGAATATTATCACTATTTTTCTTCTCACAGAAATCTATAAGTCATAGAGTAAATTTAGGAATAGGATATATTTTAATATATCATATGTTTGTCTTGGATCTGCTTCAAAATGTATGAGCAGAACAGAGTAATTTCCAAGCACTATAGTAATCAAGATTTAGTGATATTTTCTGCTTTAAAACATTTTTACCTTGATAAATCTCAGTATCCCAATGTATCTGATATTACCAGACAGTGATGCTGTCAAAGAAATATAGATTTAGAAATAATCATAGTTTCTTTTTATTATGCTTCCCTAGTGTTTTACCTTCAATTAGAAATATTCTTTGAGCTAAAGAATTTGAGATGTATGCTAATGCGATATCATGATTTTTATTTGTTTACAATTTGAAAATAAAACCGGAAGAAATGTAAGATCCCGTATAGAACTATTTTGGGAAATTGTGAATCACTTAAGAAAGTATTTATTTTTCTTTAGTAATTTAGATTTTTGTGTGTTTAACAAATTAAGGCTTGTCCTTGAGAGATAAATATGTGTGAAAATTTCAGTAGTCATCCCCTGGGCTATCTATAAAATAAATGAATTTCACATAGGTTTGAATTAATATCACTTATTTGGAATATAAATAATTTGCCTTGCAATGCTAATTCTTGGTGATTCTTCTACAAAGAGTATATAAGAATATTAATTTCATCTATGTTGAAAATAACACACTGAAATTACTTTCCATAAATAGGTTTAAACAAATTATTGTATTAATGTGTGTCCATATTATGAAATACTTTTCTGTTATTGCATAAAAAAGAAATAGAACTATACCTATCCCCTAAGGATAAATTTAAAATTCTTTTTAAGGCTTAAAAGCAAATTTTAAGAAAGTACAATGCTTAAATACAAACTCATATTCTCCAACATAACAGACACTTAAATAGCATGAATATCTATCTGAAGATACAGAGAAAAGAATTTACAAGTTCATATACCTTATTGATGACAGCTTATGGAAAGAACTTAAGATGGTCAGGCTTAACACAAAATGTAATTTTATCCATAAATTTAAAATTTTAAAATGAGGTAATGAACTATAAATAGCTATAAAGTTATATTAGGAATTCTCTTTAAGATTTGTTCAGAGAAAAGAACAAAGGAAGGAAGGAAGGAAGGAAGGAAAGGGAAGGGAAGGGAAAGAAGGGAAGGAGAAAAGAAGGAATGAAAGAAGGAAGGAAAGGAAAGGAAGGGAAGGGAAGAAAATGCTTGTCTTAAGAGTTCCACAGGTTTCTCTTAAAAAAGGGAAATAAACCTAGCAATATGTTCATTTCTAGCAATCTTTTAAGACCAGGTATGGCCATCAAACTGCACAATCAAAATGGTCATTTGTGGTCACCACTTGAAGTGGTGAAGAAGGGAATCTACAAGGACGTGTAAGTATTATATGAAAACAACACAGAAATTACAGAGCCAAAGGTCACAGCCATATTGACACATATGTAATGTGGAAACAGCAAAATTTCAAGTTTTCTGGGAAAGATAATACATGTGATTTTTATTGTATGGCACTCCTAGCCATTTCTTTATGAAAACCTATATTAATGACCCACCATGTAATCTAATATTTCTTTGAGTCATATTTGCATTTGTTTTTGACTGTAGCTTTGTGTATAAAGCATGTCTCAACATACTCCCACTCTTATCAGGATGATATTGTGCTTTGGGATAGGATTTCAATTCAGATCTTGGAGCTAAAACTTATATGAATTCATACTATGCCAGAAATATAAGATTTTTAGGTTATCATCTGGACTGTACATTTCTACCCTTGAGCAAGGGTTGAGTTCCTTTTCTGAAAGCCCTGAAGGAGTCCATTTACTTTGTTAGCAAAATTTACTTCTTTGAGTTTATAAGACTCAAGGTCACATTTCTTTGCTGGCTACCAGCTGAAGGCTATCCCACTATCTATAAGTTGCCCAAACTCCTTATTTCATCTCCTTGCTCAATCTTCAAAGCAAAGGAAAGAAGGTCAAGGTTCTGTCAATCTTCAAGCCTTTTTTTGCTGCTTCTTCCATAGCCATGTTACTCTGCTCCACTTTTTTGTCACCCTCTTCCATCTTTAAGATCTTGTATAATTCTGTATATTTACTCATGAATAATCTATGTAGTTTTAGGTCCATGAACTTGATTTCATCTGCAAATTCCTTTTGCCATGTGTTATAACAAATGCACAGATAGTACCAATGACATCTTTGGGGACTGAAGGCAACCATCCTTAAGACAACATTGCAATCTTCATAGGAGCAGGCAGTTATTTACTGAAAGTTGGGATTAAACTCTTGGTAAATATGAAAAAAATAACATGATTGGCGGCATTTAGATAGTGGCGATCTTGTTTTGTTTTGGGTTAATTTGAGGAATGAGGATAAGGATATTCACAGACAACGGGGATTTATTCATTTGTTTTAAATTTGTCAACTTTTCTTAAAAGCCTTGAGGAAAGATAAATCAGTTTTTAAAGTAAAAATAATATTGTGACAAATGCCAAAATTGAAAAAAACTGATGTTACAGAAATAAGTACAGGTTAGTGTATGCACATATTTTCATTCTTGCTTATAACTTAAAATTTTATAAAACCTGGCCTGTCATAGCAACAAATGCAGGTGGCTTACTCACTGATTTCACTGCTCCCCTGCATTTTTGCAATTTCTACACTTTTATTTCTCAATGTAGCTTTAGTCTTTACATTTTTATAAAACTTAAAATACTGCTACTGTTGAAACTTTTGCTCTAAGAGCAATATTTAAAATCATAATGCTACCCAAATAAATGATGGAAAAACCAGTAAAAGCACAACATATGGTGAATTATATCACTTAATGACAATAAAGAGAAAATAACTACTTTAGAAAATCAATTTCATAATATTGCAAATTTCTGAAAAGAAAATTTCTATGAATGTAAGTGTCACAAAATACATAATACATTTGTTAGATTTGTTTGAAAATAAACTTTTAATTTTTACAGGGTCACATTTCTTTGCTGGCTACCAGCTAAGGGCTATTCCAATATATTGTAAGTTGTCCAAACTCCTTATTTCATCTCCTTGCTCGATCTTCAAAGCCAAGGAAATCAATCCAATGTTTTGATTGATTTTAGAATCCGAGTAATTTTGGCCTTCCATTAACAGTAAACGTTTTTAACATTGCTGTAACTGTTGACACAACACTCAACACCAAGGTACAATCTAAAGTTTAAACATCAACATAAAATCTAAAGTACTTGAAGGTAAACTCTAAAATTAAAGTGAAATCTACATTTTCGCTAAATTTAAACTCCTGAATAGTGGTGACACATAGGGCAGTAGTATTAGCAAATTGTATTAATATCACAGCTGCCCATCTATTTTTTAAATGAAGAAAATTCACATAGAATTTATTCTCATATATCTATTTGCAAAACTGAATGCACCAGGGAAAAATAGGTCAATACGAGGCACATATGATTAGATTACATTGTTTGCATTTGTAAGGCAAAGTCCAAGTTGTAGCTGAATCCTTCACCTAGGAAGAGTGCCATATACAAAACACCTAATTCTGTATTTGCCGGATTCACAATTCTCTTCAAATGTACACTGTTATACTACTCATTGTAAATTTGCATTACTTGGTACACATTTTATATGTAATATTTCATGTTTTAAGCCCATGAAGTTATTTTCTCTGACTTAATGGATTAGTGAATTGCAACAATTTAAAATGAGGAAATAATTCCTCAGCTTAAAATGAAATCATTTCCTCCTTTTAGTATTTCAATCTATTTAAAATTTACTGATAAATCTTTCTAAAGATATAGCTATCTAATCAGCTAATATGGTATCCTCAGTCATTTTTCCCCAACATTTACTTTAATAAGGACTTCCTTGTTTTTTTCCTAACACTTTAATATGCTAGCTTAGAAAATTGAAAATGTTGCTTTTGATGGACATAGGATTTATTATTTCACAATAGATGTATAGGGGCGCTACTTAAATTGTTGTTTAAAGAAAGTTTATTATTAAGGGTCAGAAATATGAGACTATATATACATCATAAATAGTTACAGATATTGGCAGTGCCTGTGGCTCAGAGGAGTAGGGCCCCAGCCCCATATGCCGGAGGTGGTGGATTCAAACCCAGCCCCAGCCAAAAACAGAAAATAAATAAATAAAATAATAATTATTATTATTATAGTTATTAGAGGTAGAACCCTTTTGAGAGTTTGCTTCACTCAGTCCTCCCTATTGAATGAGTAAAGCAAGATCCACGGAGAAGTGACTTTCAAAATATCAAATAAAGATATTTATCCTAAAATAATTACGTTTTCTTAAAATGACCCTATTTAAGTGACTCTTGATATTACAATACTAATATTGTAATAACAAGATTAATTATATTAATACTAAGATTTCAGGAGAATCTTTCCTGATTCTATAACCATTCAATTCGCTGCATTTAGGATTTTATAATACATTCTCCAAGAAGGAACAGAAATATGATTTTGTTGATGACACTGCATTAACCTCAGACCCAGTTTTTCTCTAGCTTTTAATTATTGGGATACATATGAATCCAAGAAAATTGTATTTTAGATTAGTAGTGATCTTTATGCAATAGAATTTTTCTTGCAGATGAGCATTTTGGAACAACTTTTATTCTTCTCAATTAAGCTTAGTGCACTTTGAGATAGTGAAGAGCACTGTTCCCTCGACCATCCCAATACACATCTTACCTCAAAGTTAGCTGTGTAATGAGCTGTCAAGAGTAAATCTATTTCACACCTTCTAGGGAACCCCATTTTCATAGAATAATAGGTTACTAAATCCATGCAGAGGTTGCCATGACAATGCCCTTCTAGAAAGCCAATAGAATTAGACATTAACAGATAAGTTAGGGTAAGTTATTAGCCAACTTTCTATACCCACTGAGAAAGATTAAGGCAAAAATATTCAGAAATATTAACAGATTAATATTTCTTTCTCAATTTGTATCTAGATATGTGTTCATTATATGTCATTTGTCAGAATTTCAAATTACGCTCAATATCTGACAGATACATATTTTTTTTAATTTTAATGCCTTTGTTGTTGTTGTTTGGGATTCATTGAGGGTACAAAGAATTAGGTTACACTTATTGCAGTTGTAGGTATGTCCTGCCCCCAAGAGATGTGCCATACACAGTGACCTTCCCTCTCTCCTCTTCTCTCTCCTGTCCCTCATTCCCTTAGCCCTACCTTGTATTAGATTATCTACTGCCTTCGTATTAGAACTCAGTACATTGAATTCTTTTTTTTTTTAACAGTTTCGTGGGGGCCGGGTTAGAACCTGCTACCCTCAGTATATGGGACCAGTGCCCTACTCACTGAGCCACAGGGGCTGCCCAGTACATTGAATTCTTACTTTTCCTTTCTTGTGCTGCTTTAAAGTGCACATCTTTAAGAAGAATGCATTCCTTCATATGAAAGCTATAAATTAGCTTCATATTAGGGCTGAGTACATTGGATACTTTTTCTTCCATTCTTGAGATACTTTGCTAAGAAGCATATGTTCCAGCTCCATCCATGTAAACACAAAAGAGGTAAAGTCTCCATCTTTCTTTAAGGCTGCATAATATTCCATGGTATACATGTACCACAATTTATTAATCCATTTGTGGGTCGATGGGCATTTGGGCTTTTTCCCTGACTTAGCAATTATGAACTGGGCTGCAATAAACATTCTGGTACAAATATCTTTATTATGATGTGATTTTTGGTCTTCTGGATATATACCTAATAAAGGACTTATAGGATCGAATGGCAGATCTATTTTTAGATCTCTAAGTATTCTCCAAATATCTTTCCAAAAGGAAAGTATTAGTTTGCATTCCCACCAACAATGTAGAAGTGATCCCTTTTCTCCACATCCACACCAACATCTCTGGTTTTGGGATTTTGTTATGTGGGCTAATCCTACTGGAGCTCCGTGCATTCTTATAAGCTATACTTGTACTGTGTCTGATCAGAGCCCAAATTAGGAAACAGAGCACTCGTATTATTAGCGCTCCTGAAGCTGCACCTTCCTTTGCCTTAAGACTAACTTGTCCTGTCTTCTGACAACATAGGGTAATTCTGCCTGGCTTGAAACTAGGTAAGTGACAACATGCTGTGTGTACTATTTTGTGTATGAATTCTTTTGCTAATGGTTTTGTTGGTGAGATTTTTGCTGTGTCCTTCATAGTTGTTTCCTTTCTTTCTCATTCGCACATGAATACGCCATGATCCATTAATCCATTCTGCCCCAGGACATACTTGTGCCTGGTTACAATAATTAGAAAGCATCATTTAGAGTAGAATCAACATTAATTTTCTTTAATGCTGATTTTGGGGGGGGGGCGTCTATGAATAATGGTGCCATGGACATTCTTGTGCATAACTTTGAGTTAACAGCTTATGTAAGATAAAATACAACTTCCATTGCCTGGCATTCAAGGTCTTTAAGAGAAGACTCCTGCCCACCTTGCAAACCTGAGTTTAATTTCCTGTTGCTCATCTTGCTCTGTTGCTTCCCTTCCATGTCCCATCACAAACCCTGTGTGCTGGGCAGCCGCGTTCTCGTTCCCACACGCTCCCATTCACCTCCTAGGAGCTGCTGACCGAGGAGGCCCATCTCTTCTACACCTGTGTTAGATTCCTCCTGGTTTCATCCTCCATGAAAGCATCGTTCATCCTTCCTACCAGCAGCCCAAGTTATGTTCACCTTGTCATCTTTATTTTCACATCCTTCATCACAAAGTTCTGCTGCCACAGGTATTGTGTGGTACCTTAGTCGTCCTGTGTTCAACTTCCCTGCATCCCCAAGCTCCTCCAAGGTCAGGTTGGGGTCCATTCCTCCCTTTATCTTCTGTGTTGAACATGAATGCTCAGTGAATATATCTTAAATGTATAAAAGAATTAATTGAATCTAAGGAGGCAGAAATGAACCTTTCTTAGTAGTGAAATACAAATCGGCCACTTTCCTTCTTTCTTATTAATAAGTCCACATTTTGTTTCTTTGCTTTTCTTATCCTCAATATTTTTTAAACTAGGTGTTTGGAATGATAGCCCTTTTTTATACACTTTAAGCACCAACTATTTGCAATTATGGTGTCCTGAATGTGGGGGTTTACCTGGGATGCCCTGAGAGTGAATAGTAGGCTTAGAATGGAAGATTGGAGACAAATTTCCTAAAATTAAATTTATCTTAAAAAGTAGCAGCTCAGAGAGTTGCCAAGAGGAGTCACTGTCTTCACTGCCACTCTTCAATTCCAGCCTCTTCTTTCTGCTTCCTTTTTTCAGTGTGTAAAACTGATGCACTTAGCTCACTATGTGAGAGTGAGGTGGTGATGGATGGTAAGATCGCTTTTAAAAAAAATACCCACAAAGGATTGGCATGTGAAAAAGTCCACAGACATTTAAAAATGAAAAACAATTAAAAATATATAATGCCTAGGTAAAACAAGTGAAAACTTTACAAATAAATCTCTGAAATATGAAGCCCCAAATGTCTCCTGAGCCCTTTCCTAGAAAATAAAAAAAATTATAAAGGAATCAATTACTCATAAATGTATAAAGTCTTCACCTTTTCCTTAAGGTACTGTACGTGGACACAGTCATCACTCAAAACTTTAGCTTTTACTTTAACTAACCTTGAAAATCCAGGAAGGCTGATTTTTTTTTTAATGCTGCCATAAGAATACATTACAAAAACAAAATAATGGTACTTTCAAGACAGAAAAGTCTCCCTGAAGTTCTTCGTAATAATTAAGTAAATAACAATGCAATAGAAAAGTTAATTTTAATTTTCCAGAATGGTTTTACTCTTAAAACATTTCAGATTTTACAAATAAATTCTAAAGAATAGAAACATGCTGAACAAAGGGAAGGAAAGGGAAGGAACATTTTCAGGCAAGTCGTGAAAAGAAAAATTAATAAGGATTAAACATTTTCACACTTTGTTCAAAAGTGGATATTTTGATTCTGTTCTTAAGTAATACTAAATTATAGTCCACAGCCCACGTTAGTAACTATTCTTTAATAGCCATATTATCCAGGATTACTTGCATTAAATACTAAATTAGCATTAGCTGGCTGGCTGCTATTCTTTTTTTTTTTTTTTTTATAGAGACAGAGTCTCACTTTACCACCCTCGGTAGAGTGCTGTGGCATCACAGTTCACAGCAACCTCCAACTCCTGGGCTTAGGCGATTCTCTTGCCTCAGCCTCCCGAGTAGCTGGGACTACAGGCGCCCACCACGATGCCCGGCTATTTTTCTGTTTTGCAGTTTGGCCGAGGCTGGGTTTGAACCCGCCACCTTCGGTATATGGGGCTGGCGCCCTACTCGATGAGCCACAGGCGCCGCCCACTGGCTGCTATTGTTCATAATTTTTTTTTTTAGTTTCTCTGAGTTCTATGAATTTAAAAATTGTATAATCTCCCTATTTCTTTCAAGGGACTAAAGATGTTACGGTGAAAATAACTGCGGCCTGTAAACCTGCAAGTGTGATTTGCTGTCAAGTGGCCTTGTGATTTTCGGACAAGTCACTCAATCCTACTGGCTCTCTTTTAAAGGGGTTGGGCAGGGACTAGAGGCTGTGTAGGTCTTTTCTAATTCTAAACTGAAATGCTCCTACTCTGGGTTCATATTAAAGAGGATTGTGCCCTATAGCATTGGTCTCCGGCTTTCTTGGTCCCAGGGGCCAGTTTCATGGAAGACGATTTTTCCCAGGTGGTCAGGGTGGGGAAGGAGGTCTGACAGGAGGTAGTGACACCGTGTCTGAGTGACCGCGGATACAGAGGAAGCTTCCCTCCCTCCCTCCCTGCTCATCCTGCTGGGAGGGCTGGTCTGCCCCTGGGGGTGGGGATCACGGCCTTTTAACGTATCCTTGTTCCAGACTCATCTCTTTCCCTACCAATTTTGTACTGAGAATTTTTTTTTAATAATTTTATTGAATCATAATTATGTACATTGGTGCAATCATAGGGCACGATTCATATACATTCAGAAATATTTTGATTGTACTGTTACAGATAGTCTTCATGGCATTTTCTTCCTCACTATATAAAGACATTGGTACTCTACCTTTAATAAGTTTCACCAGTACCCTGCTAAGATGCACCGTAAGTGTGTTCCCACTAATTGCCCTCCCTCTACCCATCCTCCCCCCACCCCTCCCCTCCCTTTCCCCTTTCCCTGTATTCCTGTGCTATAATTGGGTTTTAGCCTTCATATGAAAGCTGTAAATTAGCTTCATATTAGGGCTGAGTACATTGGATACTTTTTCTTCCATTCTTGAGATACTTTGCTAAGAAGAATATGTTCCAGCTC
>CAUYON010005873.1:0-10894 GCA_963573935.1 Arctocebus calabarensis | reverse complement strand
AATTGTGTACATTGGTGCAATCATAGGGCACAATGTGCTTTATATACATTCAGAAATATTTTTATCGTACTGTTACAGATAGCCTTCATGGCATTTTCTTGATCACTATATAAAGACATTGATACTCTACCTTTAATAAGTTTCACCAGTACCCTGCTAAGACGCACCGTAGGTATGTTCCCACTAATTGCCCTCCCTCCACCCATCCTCCCCTCTCCCCTCCCCTCTCTTTCCCCTTTCCTCGTATATGGGTTGTACTTTTGATATTGTGTCTAAGAAATCTTTGCCTAACCAAATATTTTAATGATATTTTTCTATGTTCTAGAAGTTTTACAATTTTAGGTTTTACATCTAGGTCTGTGATCCATTTTGAGTTAATTTTTTATGTGGCGTGAAGTATGGATCCAAGTTCTTTTATGCTTTGCATATAAATATCCAAATGTTTCCATACCATTTGTTTGTTTATTTATTTATTTAGTTTTGAAGACAAAGTCTCACTGCATCACCCTGGATAGACTGCTGTTATGTCATAGCTCACAGCAACTCAGACTCTTGGGCTTCAGCAATCCTCTTGCCTCACCCTCCTGAGTGCCTGGGACTGCAGGCACCCACCACAACAGCTGGCTAGCTTTTCTATTTTCTTAGTAGAGATGGGGTCTTGCTCATCCTCAGGTTGGTCTTGAACTCCTGAGTTCACACAATCCCCCTGCCTTGGCCTCCCAGAGTGTAGGATTATAGGTGTGAGCCACCGTGCCTGGCTCATACCATTTGTTGAAAAATACTGCCTTTCTCCATATTTTGACTTTTGTCAAAAATCACTTGTTCAAATATGCAACTTCTGGAATGTTAGAGTGAAGAGCTCATTAAATGTCCCCCCCCCCCCCAGCAACTATAAAACTGTAAAAATAAAATTGTCAAAAAGAAGCATTTTGGAACAATGGCAATTAGCTAAAAGCATAAGTCAAATTGAAAAACGTTTATTGATGGAAAAAATACCAAATCTTGGGTAGAATAGTGAGGTCTATCACATTTAAACTTAGAGTTGCTCCCATCCCCAGTTCTGTGGGCATGGTAGCTGTGAGGAATGGAAGCCTCACTACAAATGGAGGGAACCGACCTGGCTTGGAGCTCTAAAGAAAAAAGAGACAATAGCAATTTGGTGGCAAATAAGGGGGGAAGGCCAATGTAACAGCTGCCTGGGGCTGCGGCACTGTTTGGGTAAGCAGCAGTCTAGACAAAATTTAATAGGGATATGAAGAAAGAGAGATAGCAATAGTGGGCATTGATAAGCTTCCTCATATTTCTCAATATGTAGAAGGTTGTGTTCATGACCACAAAATACTGGAGAGGACCTATTACTGACTCATCTTTGAATGTGAGACCATATACAAGCAGAAATGAATGCCAGCACAGACTGATAAGCACGCTGAACTTAATATGTGTGCCCAAACTCACACATTTCCCTCCCTAGCGTAAGCTAGACTAGTTTGAGATATATCACTACAACTTCTGACCGATCATTGGCTGATACTAAGCCGTGCCAAACTTCAGGTAACACCAAGGAAGCCAGGCATAAAAATTAAAGAATTGTTGAAAACCTGAGTAGAAACATCAGTAGTGCCGCTCAGAAAGGATGGTAAACTCTACAGAATTAGTCCCCACAAGTTCCTAAACAAATAAACAAACAGAAAACAACAGCTTTAGTGAAGCTAAAAGGGTAGGATAAGCTTCATGTAGGAAGCTACATGAAGGGTAGGATAATAATCCAGAGTTGTGAAAATATATTATTTACAATGGCAAGTTTTTAACAATTAAGGAGAGATGCAAAACAAACCACACACACACACACACAGAGGAAATTGTGATCCATACACAGGGGAAAAGGCAGTCACTAGTAACTGTCTCTGAGGATGTCCATTTAGGAAAGACTTCAAATTATTAATTTGGTCAAAGAACTAAAACCATGCTTACAGAATTAAAAGAACACATGATTACAACAAATCACCAAATAGGAAATTTAAATAAAAGGGTTAAACACTTCTTAAAAAAAAATTTGTGCACAGCTATGATTCAATAAATAAATAAAAAAAAAATCACAAGAGGGGAAAAACAGTAGATTTGAGTTGGTAGAGGAAGGAATCAATAAACTTGAAAATAGGTGAATAGAGATTATCTAAGCTGAAGAACAGAAAAGGCAAAATAAAAATAAAAATAAAAAGAGAATTAGAGACCTGATTGCACCATTAGGCATACTAACATACATTCAGTAGAAGAAGTAAGAGAAAGGGAGGCAGAAAAATATTTAAAGAAATAATGGCAAAAACTTTCTAAATTTGATATAAAACATGACTACATATCCTGGAAGTTCAACAACTCCAAGTAGGTTAAACACAATGAGACATATCATAACCAAATTGTGGAAACACAAAGACAAGAAGAAAATCCTAAAAGTAGAAAAAGGAAAACAACTCAATACAAGGCCCCCCCCCCAAAAAAAATAATTAACAGCTGAGTTTCATTTGAAACAATAAAGGCCAAAATGGATGAGGATAATATATTTAAAGTGTTGAATGAAAAAGACCCTGTCACCTAATAATTCTATATCCAAAAAAACTAACCTTTGATAGTTAGGAGAAAATAAAGATATTCTAACATAAATAAAGACTGATATAATTCATTCCTATGACATCTGCCTTTCAAGAAATACTAAACGTTAAAAGGAAAGGACACTAGAAGGTAACTCAAATCCACATGAAAAACTGAAGAATATTGGTAAATTACATGTGTAATTTAAATCCAATAACATATAAAGTTGTAATATATATGGCACTAATAGCACAAAGAAGAGGAGAAGGAAGAAAGCAATACTGAATAAAAGTTTTTACAAACTACCTGTACAAGGAATTAGTATTGATCTGAAGTATATTGTTCTAAGTTATAATACATGTTGTAATCTTCAGTACAACACTAAATGTGCATACACATACATATGCACATATATATAATTTATGTGTGTGATGTGCATGTATAGAATCATTAAGGGAATTAATATCAACAGGAAAAAGAAAAGAAGAACAAAAAGATATGAGACCTAAAGAAAACAAATATGAAAATGGCAGATGTAAATCTAACCATAATCAATAATTATAAGTAAACCTGTCGGGCTATGTAATCCAATCAAAAGGCAGAGACTGTCAGATTTGGATAAAGATAGGATTCAACTATATGGTATCTATAAAAGGCATACTTAAGATTCAAAGTTACAAATATATTGAAAGTAAAATGATGGAAGAAGATCCAACATATATAGAGTACCATAACAGCTGGAGTGACTACACTACTTTCTGAAAAAATAGACATTTATTTATTTATTTGTATGTTTGTTTATTTTTTATTTTTATTTTTATTTTTATTTTTTTGAGACAGAGCCTCAAGCTGTCACCCTGGATAGAGTGCTATGGCATCACAGCTCACAGCAACCTCCAATTCCTGGGCTCAAGTGAGTCTCTTGCCTCTGCCTCCCAAGTCGCTGGGACCACAGGCGCCCGCCACGACATCCGGCCATTTTTTGCATTTTTTGCAGGGTCTCACTTTTTGCTCAGGCTATTCTCACACCTGTGAGCTCAAGCTGTCCACCCCCCTTGGCCTCCTAGAGTGCTAGGATTACAGGTGTGAGACACTTCACATGGCCTTCATCCCTAGTTTTTAAAACAGTTTCTAGGGTATGAGCCTCTCTTCTACCACTCATAATTAATTATTGAATGAATACCTGAATTAATTGAAGGAATTCCCGTATAAAGGCATCTGAGTCTGTAGTTGTTTTGGAAAGAAAAGTTTTGGGCGGCACCTATGGCTCACTGGGTAGGGATCCTGCCCCATATACTGAGGGTGGTGGGTTCGAACGTGGCCCCGGCCGGCTAAAACAACTGCAACAACTACAACAAAAAGCTGGGCATGTGGTGGGCACCTGTAGTCCCAGCTACTTGGGAGGCTAAGGCAAGAGAATCCCTTAAGCCCAAGAGTTGGAGGTTGCTGTGAGCTGTGACACCATGGCACTCTACCGAGGACAACAAAGTGAGATTCTGTCTCAAAAAAAAAAAAAAGTAAGAAAGAAAGAGAAGTGTTGACACCTCCTTTTTGTATTCCTTTTTTAATTACTGGCTTTTCAGATTTTTTAGTTCTCGTATCAAATTTTTAGCCATAATTATTAAGATACAATATCACATGTAATAATTCAACAATTGGATGAGTTTTGACAAAGATATACAGGAGTATAAATGCCACCACCATCATCATTAGGAACATTTCAATCACTTCTTGTGTGAATTTTATTAACTTATATTATCCAGGAAATCATCCATTTCTCTAAAATATTCACATTTTTAAATCTCTTCACTAACTGAAATTAAGAATATAACATGCAGGCCAGGCACGGTGGCTCAAGCCTGTAATCCTAGCACTCTGGGAGGCCCCGGTGGTTAGATTGTTTGAGTTCAGGAGTTGAAGACCAGCCTGAGCAAGAGTGAGACCCCAGTGGGACCCCATTTTAAAAATGAAAAACTGATGGCTCGGTACCTGTGGCTAAGCGGGCTGAGGCGTCAGCCACGTACACCTGAGCTGGCGGGTTCGAATCCAGCCCGGGCCCGCCAGGCAACATTGATGGCTGCAACCAGGGAATGGCCGGGCTTTGTGGTGGGCACCTGTGGTCTCAGCTACTTAGGAGGCAGAGGCAGGAGACTCGCTTGAGCCCAGGAATTGGAGGTTGCCATGAGCTGTGAGGCCATAGCACTCTATCCAGGGTAACAGCTTGAGGCTCTGTCTCAAAAAAAAAAAAAAAAAAGAAAAGAAAAGAAAAACTGAGGCAAGAGGATCACTTGAGCCCAAGAGTTTGGAGTTGCTATGAGGTATGATGCCACGGCACTCTACCAAGGGTGACAAAGTGAGACTCTGCTTGAAAAAAGGAATATAAATGCATCATTATGATCTATTTTCATTTCTAATTTTTTTAGTATGTTCTCTAGTTCATGTATTTGTTTATTGTTTTATAGTTTATTAATTTTCTTTCTTTTTTTTAAGACAAGAGTCTCACTATGTTGCCCTCAGTAAAGTGCTATGGCATCGCAGCTCACAGTAACTTCAAATTCCTGGGCTTAAGCGATTCTCTTGCCTCAGCCTCCAAAGTAGCTGCAACTACAGGCACTCGCCACAATGCCCAGCTATTTTTTTGCTGCAGTTGTTTAGTTGACCTAGGCCAGGTTCAAACCTGCCACCTTGGAGTACGTGGCTGGCACCGTAACCACTGTGCTATGGGCGCCAAGCCAGTTTATTAATTTTCATCTTTGCTTTCTTCCCTTTTTGTCAACAACAGGCTCTTACCCTGCCACCCAGGTTAGAGTACAGTGGTGAAATCATGCCTTACTGCAGCCTTAACTCCACGGTTTAAGGAACCTTGCCTTCTGGGCCTCCCAAGTACCTAGGACTTGGCACACCACCATGCCCAGCTAATTTTTTAATTTTCTGTAGAGACAGGGTCTCACTGTGTTACCCAGACTGGTGTTAAACTCTTAGCCTTAAGTGATCCTCCTACCTCAGCCTCCCAAAGTACTGGGATTACAGGCTTGAGCCATAGTATCTGGCCCCTTTTATTATTCTTCTCCCTGTTTTAGTTTACATGTGTTGAAATCTTCTATATTGGCCAGGTATGGTGGCTTACACCTATAATCCTAGCACTCTGGGAAGCCTTAAGCTCAGGAGTTTAAGACCAGCCTAACCAAGAGCAAGACCCCTTCTTTACTAAAAATAGAAGCGTTCTGGAGCGTGCCTGTAGTCCCAGCTACTTTAGGAGGCTGAGGCAGGAGGATTACTTGAACCCAGAAGCTGAGGTTGCTGTGACCTAGGCTGACACCATGGACCTCTAGCCTGGCCTGAACAGAGTGAGACTCTGTCTCAAAAAAAAAAGTTTCTCAAATTTTAAGATTAAGTAATAATGATGTAATAGGAATATATTGAATTTTGTATGCTATAGCATATATTATTTAGCTGTTATATTTTTATTGTTATTTACAGTATTCTAATTGTTTCTATTTTTACCTATTTGATATGTTAAAAAGTGAAAGTGGTACTAGTTTATCACTGTAATTTTTTTTTATTAGCTTTTACTTGTATTTCAAAGGTCTTTGCATTCTACATTTTTATTTCATTTTATTCTTGCCTTGAAACTTTCTTGTGTTTTTTGTATTGGGTTGGTTTGGTTTTTCTCTTTGCCTAATAGGTTTTTGCCTATTAGGTTTTTTCTTAAAAAGAAAAAAATCACTGTTTTAGATGTGCCTCTTCTAGGCAATATTTATATACTGCATTTAAAAAAATTTTTTTAACCTGGCTGTGTGTGATGGCTCTTGCTTGTAATCCTAACATTCTGGAAGGCTAAGGTAGGAGGATTATTTGAGCTCAGAATTCAAGATCAACTTGAGCAAGAACAAGACCCCAGTCCTACAATAAATAGAAAATGTAGCCACATATGGTGGTGTGTACCTGTAGTCCCAGCTACTTGGGAGGGTGAGGCAGGAAGATTGATTTAGCCCAGGAATTGGAGGTTGCAGTGAACTACAATGATATCACTGCATTCTAGCTGGGGCAACAGAGTGAGACTCGGTCTCAAAAGAAAAAATACAAGTTTTAGTGGGTCAGGGTGGCAGGTGCCTGTAGTCCCAGCTACCCAGGAGACTGAAGTAAGAGGATAACATGAACCTAGGAGTTTGCTAGCCTGGGCAACATAAGGAGACCCTGTCTCAAAAAGAAAAAATTACAGCTCTCCTATCATTCTTAATTTTTCTAGAATGACTTGTAGAGATTAGGGTTCTATTTCCATGTTTTTTACTTTGTTTTTATTATTTTCATCTCCATTTATTCAGTTTTATAGAAGAGATTCAAGCAGGTCATCTATTTTATTAAGTTTTCCAATTTAACTGCTGCTTACTCCATTCCCTATAGTTTTTCCTGATCTTTTCTTTTTTAAAACAGAGTTTCACTTTGTAGCCTTGCGTAATGTGTCGTGGTGTCACAGCTCACAGCAACCTCAAACTCCTAGGCTTAAGAGATTCTCTTGCCTCAGCCTCCCAAGTATCTGGGATTGGGGCGGCACCTGTGGCTCAAAAAACTAGGGCACCGGCCCCATATATCAAAGGTGGTGGGTTCAAACCCAACCTGCAAAACAAATCAAGTAGCTGGTATTATAGGCCACAACACCCAGCTGTATTTTTAGAGGTAAGGTCTCACTCTTGCTCAGGCTGGTGTTAAACTCGTGAGGTCAAACAAGCCACCCGCCTGAGCTTCCCAGAGTGCTAGGATTACAGGCGTGAGCCAACACATCCAGCCCTGATCATTTTTCTCTATGTGACTGACTAATCTTGATTGAAATGCAATTAATGTACTTTGACTTTTTAATTGAGGTTTCACCTTCATAAACTGTGCACTAGTTTTAAATTTAAGTTCAGTTTATTTTTTGGTAGAGACAGGGTCTCCTAGCCTCAAGTCATCTTCCCACTTTGGGCTTCCAAAATGCTGAGATTACAGACATGAGCCTCCACACCCAGCCTGTTGGGTTTCCTGTTTGTTTGTTTGTTTTTGAAACAGAGTCCTGTCACCCCCCAAGCTAGAATCTAGTGGCATCATCATAGTTCACTACAACCTCAAACTCCTCAGTTCACGCAGTCCTCCTGCCTCAGTCTTCTGGGTAGCTGGGACTATAGGCACTTGCCGCCACACCTGGCTAATTTTTCTAGTTTGGAGTTTTTTATTTATTTAAGAGAGAATCTCGGCTCAGTCCCCATAACTCAGTGTTAGGGCGCCAGCCACATACAGTGGCCCTGGCAGGTTCGAACCCAAGTTTGCTAAACAACAATGACAACTACAACAAAAAATAGCTGGGCATTGCGGTGAGCGCTGGTAGTCCCAGCTACTAGGGACGCTGAGGCAAGTGAATCACTTAAGCCCAAGAGTTTGAGGTTGCTGTGAGCTATGATGCTACAGCACTCTACTGAAGGTGACATAGTAAGACTTTGTCTTTAAAAAAAAAACAAAAAACTCAGCACCTGTTGCTCAGCAGCTAGGGCGCCAGCCGTATACACCAGAGCTGGCAGATTTGAATCCAACCCAGGCCTGCCAAACAATAATGACAACTACAACCAGAAAATAGCTAGAAATTGTGGCAGGCACCTGTAGTCCCAGCTACTCGGGAGGCTGAGGCAAGAGAATCGCCTAAGCCCAGGAGTTGGAGGTTGCTGTGAGCTGTGTGACACCATGGCACTCTACTAAGGGTGATAAAGTGAGACTCTGTCTCTACAAAAAAAAAAAAAAATAATAATAATAATAAAAAGAGAGTCTCATTTCTGCCTCCCCGGCTGGAGTGCGATAGCATCAGCCTAGCTTACAGCGGCCTTAAACTCCTGTGTTCAAGCAATCCTTCTGCCTCAGCCTCTTGAATAGCTGGGACTACAGGCACTCACCCAATGCCTGACTACTTTTTCTACTTTTAGAGATGGGGCCTCACTCTTGCTCAAGCTGGTCTTGAACTCCTGAGCTCACACAATCTACCTGTTTCAGCCTCTCTGAGTGCTAGGATTATAGGTGTGAGCCACTATACCTGGCCCGTCTGTTTCTCTTATTGATTTGTGGAATTTTTTGTTTTTATTTTATTTATTTATTTTTTTTCTTTGAAGAGACAGAGTCTCACTTTATCGCCCTCTGTAGAATGCTGTGGCATCACACAGCTCACAGCAACCTCCAACTCCTGGGCTTAGGCTATTCTCTCGCTCAGCCTCCCGAGTAGCTGGGACTACAGGCACCCGCCACAATGCCCGGCTATTTCTTTGTTTTGCAGTTTGGCTGAGGCCGGGTTTGAACCCTCCACCTTCGGTATATGGGGCTGGTGCCCTACTTGCTGAGCCACAGGTGCCACCCTTTATTTTATTTTTTAATTTTAATTTTATTATTATTATTATTTTTTTTTTTTTTTGGTAGAGACAGAGTCTCACTCTGTGGCCCTCAGTAGAGTGCCATGGCATCACACAGCTCACAGCAACCTCCAGCTCTTGGGCTTAGGCAATTCTCTTGCCTCAGCCTCCCAAGTAGCTGGGACTACAGGTGCCCACCACAATGCCCGGATATTTTTTTTGTTTTGCAGTTCAGCTGGTGCCGGGTTTGAACCCGCCACCCTCAGTATATGGAGCCGGCGCCCTACTCACTAAGCCACAGGCGCGGACCTTATTTTTTATTTTTTGAGACAGAGTCTCAAGCTGTCACCCTGGGTAGCCATGGCATCATAGCTCACAGCAGCCTCCAATTCAGGCTCAATCAATCCTCTTCCCTCAGTTTTTCTATTATTACTATTGTTGTTATTATTATTATTAGGAGTAGTAGTAGTAGTAGTAGTAGTAGTTGCAATTGTCATTGTTGGTTAGCTGGCCCAGGTCGGGCTTGAACCTGCCAGCCTCGGTGCAAGTGGCTGGCACCGTAACCACTGTGCTACGGGCACCAAGCCAATTTTTCTATTTTTAGTAAAGTCTCACCAACTCATGAGCTCAAGCCATCCACCCACTTCCACCTCCCAGAGTGCTAGGATAACAGGTGTGAGCCACCATGCCTGACTGATTCCTAGAGTTTTTTTTTATTTGTTTTGTTTTGTTTTTTTTGAGACAGAGCCTCAATCTGTCACCCTGGGTAGAGTGTTGTGGCATTACAGCTCACAGCAACCTCCAATTCCTAGGCTCAAGCGAGTCTCCTGCCTCTGCCTCCCAAGTAGCTGGGACTACAGGCGCCCGCCACGACACCCGGCTATTTTTGTTTGGGTTGCAGCCGTCATTGTTGGTTGGCGGGCCCAGGCTGGATTCGAACCCGCCAGCTCAGGTTTACATGGCTGGCGCCTTAGCCCGCTGAGCCATAGGCGCCGAGCCTGATTCCTAGAGTTTTAATATTCTTTTATTTATTTATTTTTTGAGGCATAGTCTCATTTTGTTGCCCTGAGTAGAGTGCCTTGGAGTCCGCCTAGCTCACAGGAACCTCAAATTCCTGGCCTCAAGCAGTCCTCTTGCTTCAGCTTCCCAAGTAGCTGGGGCTACAGGCACCTGCCACAACGCCCCGCTATTTTTTTTTTGGTTGTAGTTGTCACTGTTGTTTGGCAGACCCAGGCTGGATTCAAACCTACCAGCTCTGGTGTATGTGGCTGGTGCCTTAGCCACTTGAGCGACAGGCACCGAGCGGATGAATACAAATCTTAATTTTAATGAAGTCATATTTATAATTTTTTTAAAGATTAATCCTTTTGTGTCTTATTTTAAAAAATGTAACAAAAAAAAATAAAATTTTGCCTACTCCCAAGGTCAGTAAGATATTCTTCTATATTTTCTTCTAGAAACCGTATTATTATACCTTTTACATTTATATCTGTGGTCCATTTGACATCAGTTTTTGAATATGGCATGAAGTAGGGGCAAGGTTAATTTTGCCCAGTGGTCTGTTTTTCTGTTCTTATACTATCCCATCTTACTAAGTATTCATTTAAAAATTTCCAAAGTCTTCACCTGTCTTTACAATGACTCTTCTTAAAAAACGTTTACTGATTACTTTAGATTGGTCTCTTTCTAGTCCAACTATAATACCTTTTCATATGTTATGTTATTTTTTTTCTTTTCTTTTTTTTTTTTTTTGAGACAGAGCCTCAAGCTGTCACCCTGGATAGAGTGCTGTGGCATCATAGCTCACAGCAACCTCTAATTCCTGGGCTCAAGCGAGTCTCTTGCCTCCGCCTCCCAAGTAGCTGGGACTACAGGCTTCTGCCACAACGCCTGGCTATTTTTTGGTTGCAGCCGTTATTGTTGTTTGGCAGGTCCGGGCTGGA
>CAUYON010005871.1:0-25405 GCA_963573935.1 Arctocebus calabarensis | reverse complement strand
CTGTGGCATCACAGCTCACAGCAACCTCCAATTCCTGGGCTCAAACGAGTCTCCTGCCTCTGCCTCCCAAGTAGCTGGGACTACAGGTGCCCGCCACAACGCCCGGCCATTTTTTGGTTGCAGCCGTCATTGTTGTTTGGCAGGCCCGGGCTGGATTCGAACCTGCCAGCTCAGGTGTACGTGGCTGGCGCCTTAGCCCATTGAGCTACAGGTGCTGAGCCGCCATAGACACTTTTATATCCTATTTTAAACATATTTTTTCATGTTATTTTAACCCCTTTGTAAACATTATTTTAAAAGTCTGTGTTGAGTGGATGTACCACAACTTATTTAACCCTTATAATGCAGGAGATACATGTATATGTCACAGACAGACTGTGATGAGGCTCTTTTGGCATAAAACCTTCTGCCCCAGATTTAGGATATTTTTCTTGGGCCACATGAAGCTAAGTAAAGCTTGCCTCGTGCTGTCTGTTCCACCCAGCTAGGGCTGCTGTTCTGCCTGCCGTCACTGGACTATTTCCCACAACTGGGCACTGTCCCCATTCCTGGGGAAGTCTGGGCACCCATGAACCTACTGCCTGGGGGCTGCCAATGAGCTGGTTTATCTGGGAGATCTAGAACATTCAAGCGGGACATAGAGCAGATAGAGGAGGTAGTGAGCTTGCTTGGCAGCTGATCTGGTTGGTGGCAGAAGAAGAGGTGTGGATTGTGGAGGGGATGCTGCTGGAGGCAGAGCCATGAGGGCCTTATAGGACAAGGGGACCATATCCAGTCTAATGCTGCTCCACTGCTGGTAGCAGATAAGGAGTCATAAGGATGTTGGTGTTCTTTACAGGCTTATGGTTCCCTAGACACTGATTGTTAAATATTCGGACTTTAAAAAAAATTTATTATTATTATTTTTAGAGACAGAGTCTCACTTTATTGCCCTCGGTCGAGTGCTGTGGCATTACAGCTCACAGCAACCTCCAACTCTTGGGCTTAGGCGATTCTCTTGCCTCAGCCTCCTGAGTAGCTGAGACTATAAGCACCTGCCATAATGCTCACCTTTTTTGTTGTTGTTGCTGTTTGGCCGGGGCCAGGTTCTAACCCACCACCCTCAGTATAAGGGGCCAGCGCACTACCCACTGAACAACAGGCGCTGCCCAAATATTCAGGCTTTTTGTGAGTCATTAAACCGCAGGCAATGTGACATTGGCCAAGGCGGGAGTATTTACAGCATGGTAACTGGCAAATGCCATGAGTCAGAGCTTAATGTTCCCTCCCACCCAGAGCTGGTTGACCAGCACACTGCTGCCTGCACCCCATGCACACATTTTGCCTCCTACCCTCCACCACTTTATAGTACAATAAGTGGGACATGCACGTATGAACATGTGCACATCCCTATTCTCATCTATTTCTACCCCCAAACTTGGCAAGACAAAATCACTGGTTCTATGTTACATGGGGAAACAAGCTGCTCAGAGAAGCTGAGTGACTAGTCCAACGTCATCCAGCTGATGGGGGAGGGCCTGGATCTGGCTCATGTCCTTGGGTGTCACATTCTTTTTCCATGGCACCAGGCTGTTGTGCTCCCTAAGAGCTGAGATCTGGGCAGCAAGTAAAGACCATCTCCCTGAAGTTCTCCTGGCGGCCCTATCTCCTGACTTCTGGGTTCCTGGTTCTGTTAGTTTTGCCGGAGCTTTGAAAGGTCTGAGGGTGCAAATGCTGATGTTCTGTGCTTCTGCCTATGGCCAGACCACCTCAGGGAACTGGCAAAGGCAGGAACTCTCCTGCTGGGCAAGAGCACTTTGTGCTCAGGGCCTCCTATTGGGCCTGGCAGCCCTGTGAGCTGCCCTGTGGGAAGCCCTTTGTTGTCGGTGCTCAAATGGTTAGGGAGGAGGCTGTGGACACATCTCCTATAGTGTTCATATCTACACAGCACCCACAGGATATAGGGTCATTTAACTACCTTAATATGACAATATTTTCTTTTAAAAACTTATGGGTGTGTACATAAGAGATGACTGCTTTTCTCCATCTGGCATTTTGAGAAGAAGATTTGGGATCCGCTGAACCATATGAAGTCACAGCTGATCATCACTGGTCTACGCATGGGATTTCTCTGCCCACACACCTTTGGCTTATCTCGATAGCATTCTATTTGCAAATCTGGCTCCATTATGAGCTTTCAAATGACTTCCACCCCTGTTGCAGTGTGAGGAGGTGAGGGCTCACCATCCCAGCTGAGGCCAGCAACCTTCTAGGTAGAGCTCCCCTGTGTGTCCCAACACCTGCCCATTCTATCGTCTGGCCTCCCGGGTACAAGGCTTAGCTAACTTACTTCATTTACCTCTATATGTCAGTGTTTCCCAAATCTTTTTGATTGAGACCTATCCTAAGAAATACCTCTCACACCATGATTCCAGTTTCCCCATCCATCACTGAAATAGGACCTACTTGGGTAGTGTGCTCTGATATTCCCTGTCCTATCCTAGACTTAGTCTGTTCAGTGTGCTGTAACAAAATAGTGTAGACTGGGTGGATTACATTCAACAGAAATTCATTCCTCATGGTTCCAGAGGCTGGGAAGTCCAAGAACAAGGTATGGATAGATTCTGTGTCTGGGTAGTTGTTGCCTTCTTGCTGTGTCCTCACATAGAGGAAGGAGCAAAGGAGCTCTCTCACATTTCTTTTATTAGGGCACTAATCCCATTCATGAGGCCTCAGCCTCCATGACCTAATTATTTCCCAAAGGTTATATCTCTTAATACCATCACCTTGGGGTTTGGCTTTCAACATAGAACTTTAGGGGATGCAAATATAGCACTATCCAATCCCATTCTTTTTATCCTGTCCTTCCCTGCCCCCCCCCCCCACCTATCCTATTCTACCCCATGTCCTTCTTTTCAAGGTATTGATTGTAACCCACTATATTGACTTTATGCCCCACAAGTGGATTTAAACCTTAAGTTCTGGAATCTGTTTTTGTTATTTCCCTGGAAAACCATGGTTGTTGGTAATAGGTGCTTGGTGCTTACTTTGCTGTTAGTGATGGTAATTAGCATGGTGCCATGCTCTGGAAGCCTGGGTACTCCAAAGCCATCTGGGGATGGGTAAGAAGAAAGAAATTAAGAGTATCCAAGAACCTAGAGCCCTGAGCCCATGGAAAGGAATACAGGACCACATTTATGGTCTCTTGTCCTGGAGACTGTCTGTGTTCTGAGAGGACCTGGAGCTGGGTGGTCCTAGAGACACAGAAAGGCAGCACTTTTGAATGCAGGTCTATGTTAGCTCGGGCAGGGTTGGGAGGGCAGGGACAGAGATTAGATCCACTCAAGAAAGGTGTGGACCCAGTTTTGGAGAGGTATTCTGCCTCTGTAAGAAATTTCAATTTTTAGGCTCTGGCTTTCTGCTGAATGAACTGTCTGCCAGTCTTGTTTACATCACCAGGTTCCACTAGAAGCGTTTCCAGTCCCGTGGAGGTACAGACTCTGCTACTTTCTAAGGCCTCTCTCAGGTGGGTAGAGGGAAGGGAAAGGAGTTCTCTGATTGTCTTTCATACTCACTTTTATAGGCCTGCGATGTCTACAATGTTGGAGAATGGTGTTTGTGGCATGACTTTTAAAAAATGTCCTGCTGGTATGGACCCCTTCTGTGTTTGTAAAATTTCTATTTTGTATTAACAAAGTATTTGATAAAAATTTGTATTACGAAAAAATAATCCTTCTGGTGAATATTGTTTCCAGTGGAGTAGAACTTAAATAAAGAAACATTCAAGATGCCTCATTCTTCCTGAATTGTCTTTAAAATAAAACACTGTCAATTATTTTTATAAAACTGATCTGTTTATTGTAGAAAATGGGGTACTTAGAAAAGTATAAAGCAAATAAAAACCCCTTTATTAGCAATCTAATGCTGCATATAACAAGTTATCCTAAAATGGTGGCTTAGAAAAGTGATCATCTTCATGTCTTGTGGTTTCTGAGGGTCAAGAATGCGGAGTCTGGTCTCAGCTGGAGGATAGGGACACTGAGGCTGGACTCCGCTGGAGGCCTGTTCACTCTTGTCTGGGGGCTGATGCTGGTGGCTGGCTGGGCCCTTAACTGGAAGATTGGCTAAACATCCTGTTTTAAAATGTAAGTTTTATTATTACTCAGGTATGAGGCCAACAGATCAGGAGATGATTGCCATTGACAATATAATTTGTTACTCACAGATCCCAAGAAGGAGTCATGTCAGCTGGGCAGGGTCTCATAGAAAGCACTAGGATTGGTCAGGGGGTCAGGGATAGGGTGGCCATGGGCGAAATATGGACAGGAACTTTTATCATGGTTTCTGTAGAAAGGAGTGGGTGAGGCAGTATAAGCAGGCTTAGAATTGGCTGGTTTGAATGATGTTAAGCAGGCTCTGGGGTCTAGGGGCTATCCTGAATTGTCTGATTCTTAGCCCTAGGGTGATAAGGGTGGAGGAATATCAGCCTGGAATATAAAAGCCCAACAGAGGAGGTGGGAAAGGTGGACTCTGGATTGGTTGGTTTGCATAGGAAAGGCACACTTAATGGCCACTCCCTAGGAATTGGCTAGCTCTGGGAGGTACAGTCTCTCCAGGGTCAGAAAGACCTCAGATATCAAAACAGACTTTTTATTTTATCAGAATAAAAATACATGCTAAACGAACACCCACATGACCCACATGTGACTTCTCCATGTGACTTGGGCTTCCTTATAACATGGTGGCTGGGTCCTAAGGCAAGTGTCTCAAGAGAAAGAGCTAGCCAGGAGATTCATTGCCTTTTATGATCTAGCACTGGAAGTCACACATCCTCGTTTCTGCCTTATTCCATTGGTTGAGGCAGCTAAAAAAGTCCTCCCATGTTCAAAGAGAGGGACCGTATGCTGTTCTCCCCCATCCCACAGTACAATGTAAGAAAAGCATGTGGAACAGAATCAGTCTTTGGTGTGTCTGTCTTTGGAAATTGCAATCTGTCATGAACTCTAATAACCACTGTTATTATTTTCTACCTGTTCTATTTATACATCTTTTGTTTTTATTAATTAACTTGCTGATTCTTTTTAGCTCACAAATAAAAATTGTGTGCATTTATTGTGCACAACATAACGTTTTGAAATACGTACACTTGCGGAATGGCTCGAGCAATCTCATTAACACAAACATTATCTCACATACTTAACATATTTTGTGGGAGATTGTACATCTTTTATAAAACACCTTTACTGAGATGTAATTCACATACCATAGGTTATCTATTAAAGAGTATGATTCGGGTGGCGCCTGTGGCTCAAAGAGTAGGACACTGGCCCCATATACCTTAGGTGGCGGGTTCGAACATGGCCACAGCCAAACTGCAACAAAAAATAGCCGGGCATTGTGGCGAGCACCTGTAGTTCCAGCTACTCGGGAGGCCGAGGCAAGAGTCGCCAGGGCCCAGGACTTGGAGGTTGCTACGAGCTGTGTGTTGCCATGGCACTCTACCGAAGGCGACAAAGTAAGACTCTGTCTCTAAAATAAATAAAAAAAAGAATTATAAAAAAAAATAAAGTGTATGATTCAAGGGTCTTCAGTATATTCACAGTTATGTGCAACCATCAGAGTCAATTTTAGAACATTTTTATTACCCCAGAAAGACCACCATGGCCCTTAAATGCCATGCATAGGTTCCTTCATCTCTCCTTGTAGCCTAAGAAACCTTTCATCTATGTTGGCTCTAAGATTTGCCTATTTTAGATATTTAATTGGAAAGGAATCAGGTAACATTTGTCCTTTTGTGTCTGGCTTATTCACTTAGCATGTTTTCAAGATTCATTCACGTTGTAGCATCTATCAGTTAGTTTTTATAGCCAAATAATATTCTGTTTATTGATATGCCACATTATGAATAATGCTGCTGTAAACATTCTTGTACAAGTTTTTCTGTAGAAACATGTTTTGATTTATCTCAGGAGTGTATCGAGGAGTAAATGGCTGGGTCATACGGGAACTCTATGTTTCATCATTTGAGGGCTTGTCAGATGGTTTCTCAAACTATGTGGACCATTTTACACCCCCACTAGCGATGCACTATGTATAAAGGTTCTGAGTTCTCCACATCTTCACCGACATTTTATACTTTTTTTTTTTTTTTAAAGATAGAATCTCACTCTGTTGCTGAAGCTGGAATGCAGTGGTTTGAACATAGCTCACTGTAACCTCCAACTCCTGGGTTCAAGTGATCCTCTTGCCTCAGGCTGCCAAGTGGCTGTGACTATAGGCATGTGCCACTCTGCCCAGCTAATTAAAAAGATTTATTTTTTCAGCTCGGCGCCTGTGGCTCAACGGGCTAAGGCGCCAGCCACGTACACCTGAGCTGGCGGGTTTGAATCTAGCCCGGGCCCACCAAACAACAATGACAGCTGCAACCAAAAAATGGCCAGGTGTTGTGGTGGGTGCCTGTAGTCCCGGCTACTTGGGAGGCAGAGGCAGGAGACTCGCTTGAGCCCAGGATTGGCGGTTGCTGTGAGCCATGATGCCACAGCACTCTAACCAGGGTGACAGCTTGAGGTCTGTCTCAAAAAAAAAAGATTTATGTTTTCTTTGGAGATGGTATCTTGCTTCCTTGTCCAGGCTGGTTTCAAACTCCTGGCTTCAAGTGACACTCGCAAAGTGTTGGGATTACAGGGCTTGAGCAACCATGCTCAGCCTATACATCTTTTTTAATGTGATTTTACAAGGGAGGAGTAATGTGTTATTAATTAAATTTTGTGGCCTTAGATAACTTTGTTACCTTCTCTTGGCTTCAGGTCCACATCAGTAAAGTGCAGACATTGGATTAAATGGACTTTCACACATTTCTTTTCTTGGGTACTGGAGAGAAGACCAAGTCTTTTCACTTCACATTTGAAATTTCTCAACATATTAAAAAAAGTTAATGCAAAGTATTTTCTTTATGAAATGACTAAAGCAGTTCATCTAACTTTATTATGTTTGAACTCCGCTGGAGTCAGAGATAAAGTGTCATCTTCTTTCCAAGAATGATGTCTTTAGGTAATGTCTCAGGTGCTATTTGAGCCAACTGGTCATCGTAAGAATGGAGGGTCCATAATTTCTCTGGTTTCTGGAAGCATCAAATGAAGCATCATGCTACCAAAATCCACACATATCCAGTCATCAGTGTCCTTCCCTTCGATCTTGACGGAAGGCCCGCTCTTACATTTCATTTCAATCTTTTATTTCACAATGTAGTATGCCATGACATGCAAGTGACACGTAGACGTTCTACTACTAATCACAAAGTAATCTGTGTATTTCATTTCAGGAGGAACCTTGATTACACAAATGTCTCTTGCATTTTCTTTGCTTCAGTAGTGAAACCATCATATTGATGTCAAACTTGGGACCAATATGTTCTGCTGTGCTAGAGAATGGGCATCCCCACCACCTACTCCTTCAGCTGGGGCTTGCTGTGCAGGCCACGCATGGGTCAGGGGTGAGGCAGGCCCAGCTGAAGGCTGGTCCTGCAGAAAGCAGTTCCACTGCCAGCAGCCAAAGCAGCAGCCCAGTTCTAGCTGCTACATGGGACAGGACCACATGCCACAAAAGTGGCCAGAGCCAGCCAGATACATAGCTGCCTGGCCCCATTGCCATTGCCTGGTATGCCAAGTATTTTATTTCATAATTCTTTTTCTTATGCATGCATCATAAACCAAATGGTACCTTCTACCAAATATTAATCGATGACAAGTCAAGTAAACAAATAAAAAATTAATATTAATGGAATCATCGGACCCAACTAATCATATATGATTCAATAATGTGTTTCTTGGGGCCACATGTGTTCTTTTGTGACTTTATGTAATGTCCATATCACATGGTCATATTTTTAGCTGATGATATTGATCTTAACTTTTACGTGGATTGAAATACATAAACTTTTCAACATTTTCCTAGTTCCAAGAGCACTAGAATTTCTAGAGCCTCTAGCATTTGAATAGTTTAATACCCACTGGGGCAGATGATTTCTGAGGTCTCACCTGGCCTAAAAGGTTTTTTTGACAGTTAAGTAAATGTGGGTTTGAGGCTTTTCAAAATAGGTCAAACATTCAAGAATAAAGTATCTTAACACAATCCATTTTTGTGGACTGAAACCTATCTTGTGTGTTTATTTGTCTCAGTTGAACACATTCATACCCATGGCATTGATTCCTGTCCATTTGCTTATGGCTCGCTAATCAATATTTTCTGCTTAAATATCTTTCCTGAGCTACAGATCCATAGTGGCAACTCCCTACTGGGTATCTACGTTAGAATATACATATAGGCTTCGATTTCCTATCTCAGTACAGAGAGGATCTCTCTGTACTGCTAGATTTTCTTCTCCTTCACATCCCTGTGTTGGTGATTGTGCCTTCATCTGCTTGCTTTCTAAAGCTAGAAATCTGGATGACACCTGATACCTCCCTTTCCATCTCCTTCTTCATATTGTATAACAGAATTTTATTATCTCATAGCTCAGTTGGCTAGAAGTCTGAGATCAAGGTGTTGGCAGGATTGATTCCTCCTGGAGGGTGTGAGGGAGAATTTCTTCTCGTCTTCTCCTCTAACTTATGGTGAGGAGATGATAGTCTTTGGTGTTACTTGTCTTGTAGAAGGAACACTCTGATCTCTGCCTTCATCTTCACGTTGCATTTTCCCTGAGTGTGTGTCTGTGTGAAACATCCCCCCTTGTATGAGGGCACCAGATGCACTGGGTCAGAGCCTATCCTAACGACCTCACTTTAACTCCATCACCTCCTTAAAGACTCTGTTTCCAAATAAGGTCACATTCTGAGGTCCTGGGGACACAGTTTTACCCATAATGTGTACCATTAAGTCCTGCCAATGCTGCCTCTTGAATATCACTCACTGTAATCCAATTTTCCCCAGCACTGCTGTGTCTCTCCCCACAACACCATCACTTCTCACTCACGCCCCTCCCCCCAGTTTCCTTTCCCATTTCCAGTCTTGACCCTTTCCAGTCTTTTCAAAGCACAAAGCTGACCAGGTCACTGTTTTGCATAAAATCTTTTTATGGCTCCCTTCTCCCAAGGTATAGTCAAAATTCCTTTGTGGCTCTATAGTCATGCTACTTTGATTGCATGTGATTAAGAAGAAAAGGGGATTAATTGGATTATGATACCCAGCAGGGCAGTGTAGAGGTGGTCATAGCAATGGGGACCAAGAACTTTAGGGCTGTTAGTCTTACTTGCTGTTTTTTTGCTTCATTTTTCTTTGAGTGTAAGCTTTATTTTCTCATACAAACTTCTCCTCTTAGTAGAGGGTATGGCCTTTGCAATTTGGGGTGGGGGCACACTTTTACTGATCCCTGATGGAAGAGGAAAGGCTTACTTCTCATAATAGTTGCAAAAGGAAAAATCTCAGGGAAGTATTCTGATTGGTCTGGACTGAGTCATATGATTATCTCTGAACAAATCACTGTGGCCTAGACCCATTTTTAAGAGATGATCCATTGGGAACACATAGAGATGGGAAGTGGAGGGGTGGGAAGGGGTAAGAAGCATAGGCCTGACTCATGGGGCAGTCATTCCAGTTTTCCTGCATCAAAACATGGCACACAAGGCTATAGCATATATCAATCCCTGCTTCCCAAATCCACATCTATTCCCTATTCTCCCCGAGAACCTTGCCCTGCTATGTTTCCCATACACTCTGACAGCTGAGTGTGGTTTAGTCAATCACATACGATCCATTACACAGAACTTCCTACACAGAAATCTTCCTCTTTCCTTAACCCCTGAGTGAAGAAGATTTTGAGTCCCCAGAGATGGGAAGAGCCACAACTTGGAAGGAGCTTGAATATGCCTATTAATCAAGAACTCTCACTTTGAACTTCATTGCAGAAAGGAGAAATCTACTCCTATTATGTTAAGCCATTAAAATTATAGGATTCATGTATTTTGTGGCTAATATTACCACAATGAATACAGTGGCCTCTTACGATCTGTTGTCTGAGGCTTGAATCCTGGCTCTGCTCCTTCCTAGATATGTGACTTTCATCAAGTAAATTGTCCTTAACTCAGGTGCACTCATTTCTAAAATAGACCTAATAATGTCAGCTATAGAGATGGAGATGTGGTGTTTAGTTCTATCTGGTGGGCTGTATTATTTATCCATACTTCTTCCTTCCTTCCCATCCTTGACATGGACATATACCTCCATGGGAAGAGTACGCTATCCTGACCCATAGATATTAGGCTTAGCATGTGATTTGTTTGGCCAATGAAATGTTGGTGTATATTGCATCACCACCAACATACAGATGCTTTAAATTTAGCTCAGGTGGTTTGGCTTGGGTGTTTGAACTGCTGCCATCTATGGTGAGAAGAACATGCCCCTGGTAAGTACAGCTCCAGGGATCCGGTCTGAGTCTAAACCAAAGCCAATTCAAGACAGGCTCTTCAGAGCCACAGGCAACCTGCAGACCCATGGGCAAAAACAATATACACTGGAGTGTTGGGGTTGTTACATAGCATTGCTTCAGCAATAGCTGGCCAATATGAAGTTGTCTCACTGCATGAAAATGATCTGTTCTCTGTTTACTAGAGTGTAAGCTACTTGGGATGCCTTGCTGACCTCTGCAAGCTTGGTACCCTGTACACTAATGGTGCCAGGAGGTACTAAATTGTTGCCTAAAAGTTGGTCCACATGAGATATGGGAAGAAAATTACAATTGTTGAGTTTGAGGCTGATGGGTGCACTAGGAATGGCCAAACCAAAGTGTGGCCATTACTTAGCATGGAATGTGTCAAGAATGGATCAGGTGACTTGTTCTGCCAACCAACCCCAATAGGGACACTGAATGTACTGGTCCTCAAAGCAAAGGGCTGGAGTCTGAGACTTCCTGCTACCATCTGCCCTTCCTCTTCTCTGGGTCCTCCAAGAGCCCAGTTCCTGCCCCTTTGTCCTTAACAAGGTGCTTTACCTTTGGGCTCAACTAATCCTTTCCTTAAGTGAGTCCCAGGACCCTGCAGCACAACTCTCCATTTTTGCCCAGTGTATTTGCAGAGATATTTAACAACTCAACAGTTTGAAAGCTTGTTTTGATCACCCGCCCAGATGCTAGGAGCTGGAATATACAAAGATGAAAACTCTGGACTTGCCCTTGAAAAGCTTCCAGTTGAGGGAGGGGATGGGAGTGGATGGAAATTTATTCATTCACTGACTCATTTAACAAATATTTACTGAGCACCTACTATGTGCCAAGTATAACATTAAAAAGACAGATAAGGCCCCTGCTTTCCAGGAGCACAAATCCTAGTGCATATTAAATACACAAATAAATACACTGAGATAATGATAAATCCCTATGAGTTAAACGAAACAGGTAATAATAAAATAGAGAATGGCTGGAGGGTGATGGTCAAGAGGTGGTCAGGAGATGAGGGTGAGGTGTAGCAGAAAGGGCTGGGTTGGTTAGGACAGGTGGAGGGAAGGTTTTAGGGAGTGATAACAGAAGTTCCGAAAGGTTGAAGCTTTGTGGCACAGGAACAGGGTTATGTAAGCCTTACTTTATTCTAAATGCAGAAGGAAGTTATTAGAGGATTATTGGTGGAGGAGTTTAAAGAACATAGTGTGATTATTGTGGGCGTACTTAATGGAAAGGTAACAAAAGGCTACAAGAGCACAGAGGAGGGTATGCAGCCAAGTCTGGGAGACATTTGGCTCTCCTGGATAAGGGATAGTAGTTATTTATTGCTGCATAACAAACTGCCACTGAGACTTGGTACTTAAGTCAATAGTAAACACTGGCTCACAATTTCCCAAGGTTGGGAATTTGGGAGTAGCTTTGCTGGTGGTAGTGGTGGTGGGGTGTTCTGGCTCAGAGTCCCTTCTTAGATTGCAATCAGAATGTTGGTCAGCATTGTGAAGGCTCCTGTGGCTGAAAGACCCACACCCAAAAGGGCTTAATGACACGGATGGAGAATTGGTGCTATTGTTGGGATGCCTTAATTTCTTGCCTTATAGACCTCTGTAGAGCTGCTTGAGTGTCTTCCCGACATTATGGCTGGCTTACCTCAGAGCCAGTGAGAGAGCAAGGGCAGAAACCATGTCTTTTATTATTACCTCCAGAAGTAATTGTCATTATTGTTTGCACAAGTTGAACCTATTCAACATGGGCCCACAAAGGGTCATGAAAACAAAGAGGTGCAAATCACTGGAGGCCATCTTGGAGGCTGGCTGCCACAAAAGTAAACGCTCACTTTAAGATCTGAGTCTTAAAGGATAAGTAAAAATTAACCTGATGATGAATGTTGGTATTATGGGATGAATTTCATCCCCCTGAAGTTCATATGTTGAAGTTTTAACTCCTAATACCTCAGAATGTGACTATATTTGGAAGTAGGGCCTTTAACGAGGTGATCCAGTTAAAATGAGGCTGTTAAGATGGGCTCTAATTCAATCTGACTGGCATCCTTATAAGAAGAGGAAATTGGACACACAAAGAGTCATCAGGGAGGTGCATGAACAGGTGAGGACAAAACCAGGAGGGGCAATCTGCAAGCCAATGAGAGAGACTTCAGAAGAAACCAACCTGCTGACAACTGGATCTTGGACTTCTAGCCCCCAGAATTGCAAGATAATAAATTTCTGTTGTTTAAGCCCCCCAACTTGTGGTATTTTGTTACAGCATCATGAGCAAACGAATGCAGCTGGAAAGATGTTTCAAGGCAGAAGAACTGGCCTGAGCAAAGACACAGAGGTGTGAAACAATGTAGTGATACTATTACTAGATCCTGAAAAGGGGCCAGCAACTTTTTTGTTAAAGGTCAGATAATAAATATTTTAGGCTTTTGAACTATAAGATCTCTGTTGCATGAAAGCAATATGTAAATAAATGGAGGTTGCTATGTTCAAAGAAAACTTTATTTACAAGAACAAATGGCAGCCCAGATCTGGCCCCCAGGCTACAGTCTCTGATAATAAGGCATGTGGAGAGCAGGAGATGGACCCTGGTTATGGAGAGGAATACCTTAGGAGAAAAACCCAGGCCTAAATCCAGGCTCTTCTTTCTTTGATAATTGCCTCTTCAAGGCTGCCGTTGTTCATGTGCACCTGAATTGCAATGGTGAACCAGGGCATTTAGCTACAGCATGCCATCCTTAAGTAGGCAGGGAGCTTGGTGTGTATATGGAGGTGTCATGTGGTCCTAGTTCAATTCTTGGCTCTACCTCTAGCAGTCTGACCTTTCTGAGCCTCTATTTTCCCATTTCAAAAGTGGGAGTAATAACATTTGCCTCATAAGAGTTGAGGTGAGCATTGAGATGACCTAGGTGAGATCCCCTAGGACCTAGCACACAGTAGCTGTTACGTCAGTGTCTGTTTCCATTCCCTTCCCCCATGCAGAATATGAGGTCACTCCTATAAATCACTATACCCCAATAGCTGTCAACAAAGAAGTTTACTCCCAGGGGCTGCATTCTGCGTATTGATAGCTGAGGCCTCTTCAGTCTCCCAGGACTAGACCACAGCAGCGCGGTGCAAAAAGGATCTGTCGGTGAGAAGCATTTCTTGCAGGTGAAATCCTAACCAGAGGTCCACAGGCCTGAGACTCTTCTTAAAGAAGCTCCCAAGGAGGGCGGTAGGGGCCATAGTCCCAGAACTGACTGGGCTCTGTTTTGCATCATTTTAAACAAGAGTGCCATGGTCTGATTTGTTTTTTTGTTTGTGTTTTAGTTTTTTTTTGGCGGGGCTGGGTTTGAAACCACCACCTCCGGCATATGGGGCCGGCGCCTTACTCTTTTGAGCCACAGGTGCCGCCCTGACCTGATTTGTTTTTTTAAAACTCTGGGTGGGAGACAGAGTGTAGGGGAGAGGGAATTCACCTTCCTCGTTTGGTGTTCATTAAGGGGAGGAGTGTCACAGCTCTGCCCGCCCAGCCCAGCCCACTCACTGGGCTACTAGAAAGTGGGGACCAAAACATAGCCCTGTCGACAACAGAGCAGAGTCCACAAGCGCTACAGGGGCTTAGCACTAGCCAGGCCTTCCTGCTCAGCTCCCGCCCCTCATGCTGCTGAAGGGTTCTGGAGAAGTTAAGTAGCTGGCTTGGCGTCTCCGCACCTAACCCAACCCCTCTCCCTGAGCCCCACCCTTCCCTCGAGGCCTCGCCCCTCGGAGCCTGTCCTGGTCCATTGGGAGGCCAGCAGGGGCGCCAGCACACAGCCTACCATCCCTCGTCGGTTGGCCAGACCCCCCCAAAGGCCCCACCCCCTAGGATTTTGTTTCTGCCTATTGGGCGTCGAGGTGCCTGCTCACCCCCTGCCTCTTCTCGTCCCGCCCACCCCACGCGGCACCCGTGTCCGTTGTGAGGCCCCGCCTACCCTGAGCGGCCCCGCCCCGTCCGTTGGGCGGCCGGCAGGAGGCGCCACGGTGCGCGCGGGTGCGGGCTCGGGCTAACCGCGGAGGAGCGGTGCGGGAACGTGGCGGCGGCTGCGGGTTGTGCGGGCGGTGAGTGCAGGGTGCGCGAGAGGGTCGCGGAGGCGGGGGCCGCGCCGACAGTGTGGCTTGGCGCCTGCCGGGGGCACGAAGGGCGCGGGCTGGGGGCCGCGGGGCGCGCACGGGGAACCTTTCCGGCAGTAGATAGGTGTGCGGAGGGCAGGGTTGTTCAGTTGCCATGGAAACCGCAGGCGAGGGCGGCCTACGGGGTCCCGTGGGCTTGGCGCGGCTGTAGCCGCTCGCAAGCCCCGCAGCGTGGCCTTTGGCCCGGGTTCCAGTGTCTACCTCCGGGAGGAACCCGTGGCCCTCAGTTTCCCGGGCAGCCCTTGGAAGGGAACGCCTGGCTCGGGGTGCTCCGGGCAGCAAAGCGCTGGGGTCCGCGCGCGCTCCCGCGCACACTCGGTCCCGGTTTCCCTTTCCAGACAGCGCGCGAAGCTGAAAGCGTCGTTTCCCCGCTTTTTCTGTGCCGCTTCTAGCCCTGGACAAATACTTCTTCTAAGAAAACATGCCGAACTGGTGTGGCTGCGTCCCCTGTCGCCTGTCAAGTGTTTGGTTAATTTGAATTGCCGCAAGAATTTGCTTGCCGGTCTCTCGGGTTAGCATGGGCCACCTCTACATTCCAGAGGGAGCCAGTCTCTAGTCCCGCTGGGTGGGAAAGTCGGTCTCCTCTCTTGAATTATGGTTGCATTTAAAGGCACAGCTCCAGCTGGAGCTGTAAAGATAGGATTTATGGGGTGGGGGGGAATAAAGCAAAGTGTGCAAAGCAGTCTGCATTTTCCCTCCTAGTGGAAACGATAATAGGTTCCACATTGTCCTGCTGGACGAGAGAGATCCCTCCACCCATGTCATCAGCCCGGCACTGACCTCACTCCCTGCACTGCCGCTGTGACTTGAGCTTGTTTTCCATCAGAAACCGGACTCTTCCCTAAGAACAAGAGAAAACATTCTTTAAGAGCAGTGTCCTGCACACTCGCTGTCTGGGCCCTGAGCTTTACCCAAGTGTTTATGTCACAGAGGAGAGAATTTAGCAGAAAAGGAAAAGGCAGGTCACACTTCCAAAAAAACAGATCTGGTTACTCAGGGTGAGCTCTGCTTGGTAGCATTTTCCTGCACTCCTCTTGGACTGTCACAAAACGAATGCCATTTTGACAAACTGGCTGTCATCTGCATTCTGTAATTTGGTGGGGCGGGGGTGTGAGCAAAACTTTCGTGAAAGCCCTAAAACAGATAAGTTTTGTGTGAACAGGGACTCGATGGGGTTTAAGAAGGAGTTAGAGGGGCGGCGCCTGTGGCTCAATGGGTAAGGCCAGTCCCATATACGGAGGTTGGTGGGTTCTAACCCAGCCCCAGCCAAACTGCAACAAAAAATAGCTGGGCATTGTGGTGGGTGCCTGTAGTCCCAGCTACTCTGGAGGCTGAGGCAGGAGAATTGCCTAAGCCCAGGAGTTGGAGGTTGCTGCGAGCTGTGACATCACAGCCTCTACTGAGGGCAACAAAGTGAGACTCTTGTCTCTAAAAAAAAAAGGAGTTAGAGGAAAGAAATGAATCACATTTTCTGTGTTTACATTTTCCCCTTCTTTTTATGATATTGCTAACTCTGTCTTGGAATCTGGCACAGGAGACTGCTGGAAAAGAGGGAGAGACACTCCTAAAATTCAAGCTTCTAAGAACCCTGGCAGTTGAATTTGTCGTTCAATATTTCTTTCTTATTAAAGCAGAATTGTATAAATGTCAGACCTTACAAAACCTGCCTTTACCCCTGGGCATAAGGTACCAAGTTCACTCTTCTATTGTATCTGGGGGTCTTGTAATTCTTGTGTTTACATCATGACTTTCCTACAACTTGGGCTTTCTGCTATCTAGAGATGGTTTCTACAGTTTTTGGTGTCATATTTTACATTTACATTTGTACATTATCTTCTGAGGCAGAGGCTTCCTAAGCTACAAGCTACCTGTTGTACTATGGATCACTTGGACTTTGGCTTGGGACCCTGGGGAGCCTTCATCTGAAATGATCACTATCCTAAGAGTGTCCATGGAAGGGCTCTCTGAGAGTGCTGCTGCCTGTGGCCTCTGAGTAAGGGGTTTCTCCTGAAACACAACTTCTGTGGGAAATTTTGAGAGCAGAGTTGTGTAATTTTCAGGGATGGTTAGTAAGAGGCTCTTGGAAGGTTTTTGTCCTCTGATCCTAAGGACTCATTTTGAAAACTGACTACAGAAGGCTCAGGTTAGATTGGGAGTGGTTTGAAGCTGCTGGTGTAGTTTGCACAGGCAGGGCCATGTGTGATGCAAGCACTACCTAAAAGTGCTTTGATTGTAAATTAAATTGAGACCTCTGTTGGGTCCACCAGGGGAAGCCATGGCCAGCCCAGTGCTGCTTAGAATTTGACAGGAGGCCAGGAGTCACATGTTTCTTGGGAGGAGAAACAGAGCCCTTGACTTACCACTCCTTTATGGATTGGCTTTGTAAGGCCAAAGAAAATCTGATGCTTGATCTGCTCCATCTTTCTGTGTTAAAGCAAGTTTAGGTGTTTAGGTGTTCGGAAAGCTAGTGCATAAAGAGAGGCTCTGTGGTGGTGAACTGCAAGGACAGGGTTACAGGAAAAGGACAGGTGTCAGCTGCCAGCCCATGAGGCAAAACCGTCAGCATTTGGAACCCAGTCTTTGGTGTGAGGTTATCAAAGCATTTCTGAAGAGTTCTTATTCCTGTGAGACAGTGTGCTACTGCCTGATGGGCTGGTTACTGAGGAGTCAAAGGCAGTCTGCTACTGTCCTCCTCCATGACTGAGCCCAGGTGATAGGTGGCAGGGCCCCAACTTGCTAAGGCTTGGACCATTTCATTGTTTGCTTCCTTACAGGCCAGTGGGGCTCTTTTTTCTTGAGGGGTTTCTTTTGCCCTAAGCAGCCACTTTCCTTTCCAAAAGCCTTTTCCAGTGCTTGCAGAGATTTGAGTCCAGCTAGAGAATATAAGTTGATTTCACTGAGTTTAGTGCTGACCCGAGTCATAGTGGCAGGTGACCTGGACTACTCCTTCCCCAGCCTTCTAGAAAATAGACTTTTCTCCTTGGGTCATTAATCTGTCTGCTTTTGTTTTTGGTAGGAGCAAGAGCACAGAAGTGGGGTACAGTGACCATCAGTGTGGGTGCAGTTTTGGAGCCTGAGGCCAAGCCTCAGGTTTTACCAAGCGGAGACCTGCTCTGCTCCTTCCCTGCCCTACTGTTCTCTCAAGAGATTTGTGAGGAGAATGACAAACCATCTAGAACGCTAAGCCCCTGGAGCACTAAGGGCATTAGAATTATGATTTTATGACACATTAGAGCACCACAGAGCTGTTTTCTGCACAAGATTGTGTCCCTCTGGCCTGGAGTGGGCCAAACACCCGGCTGAAGGAGGTGGGTGGAACACACACATTCCACTCATGCTTCCAGCTGTTCCAGACCAGACCTTTGTGTCTACAGTGGTTGTTGTGGGGACATTCTAACACTGCCCTACCTGGGAAGTAGTATCTCTTTTGAGTCAGGCTGGGTCTCTTTAGCCTGGTTGTCGCATTCTTGAGGTTTGTGTTTGTGTTATGTTATTCCTTTGTTTATTGTGGCTGCAGTATTTTTCCCTAGTTCCACTATTTGCAGCTGATTTTCTGCATTACAGACTGGGGTGCAGGAGATGGAGTTGGTAGAGACTTGTCTGCCTTCTCTGTGCTGGGTGGTGGCTCCTGGATGGCATGGAGCCAGCCCTGCAAGGTCTGACCTGTGATGCAGCCCTAGCTCAGTGTCAGTCACTCTAACATGCTGTGCTCTGCACGGGGTACACCAGGCCTAGCACTTTGCAGAAATCCAAATCCTGCAGCAGAGCATGTCTTACCATGGTGACCTCTTTGTGCTTCCTAGTAATGACTTTCCTTGAGGGGCACCTCAGCCCTTTCCAACCTGCTTGTCCTTCTTGGCTGCTGTAGGTTCCAGTCACATCCTCCACTTGGGCTCTGTTAGGACTGGGCCCCAGGTGGCAGGTCTGTAGGCTGGGCTGCCAAGGGGCCCGTGATGTCCACTGGGCTCTCTGGGGGTCTAGCTGGCTCTGATGCTCATGGTGGCTGGTGCTAACCTCTTCCTTGTCCCTCCCAGGGCACGGTCTTTCCTTACTCTTTGGCTGCAGCCTCGGTTCTTGTCCATGAAGACCTGCCCACCATGTTTTATGGGACTCACTTCATCATGTCTCCACCCGCCAAGGGCAAGCTGAAGCGGCAAGGCCAGCTGTTGTCCAGTGTGCTGTCCAGGACTTTGAGCTACAAGCACCGGGACCTGGACCCCACCTTCTCCAGCCTGGGTGCCAGTGATGACCCCTCTGAGCTTTCCACCCAGCTCTCAGCCCCAGGGGTCCTGAAGGTGTTTGGGGACAGTGTCTGCACAGGTACCCACTACAAGAGTGTCCTGGCCACTGGCACCTCCAGTGCCCGGGAGCTGGTGAAGGAGGCACTAGAGCGATACGCCCTGGACCCCACACATGCCAGCCAGTATGTGCTGTGCGATGTGGTGGGTCAAGCTGGGGATGCTGGGCAGCGGTGGCAGGCCCAGTGCTTTCGAGTATTTGGGGATAATGAGAAGCCTCTCTTGATTCAAGAGTTGTGGAAACCCCGAGAAGGCTTATCACGGAGGTTTGAGCTGAGAAAGAGATCAGACGTGGAACAGCTGGCAGCCAAGGATGTGGACACCACCACAGCAGGTGAGGAAAGGGTGGAAGGCTCTGGAAGAACCATGGGTCTGAATGCTGAGAGGACTGGTCAGGGGAAGATGAACAGGAGTGTGGGAGTGTGTTCGGGGGGACTTGGGGACATGCTTGCACCATGAGAGTGGCTGAAGTCTGTGTCGATGCCTTTCTCTTAAATTCACTGTCATGGAAATTGTAGTATGTCTACACTGCAGGGTGCCTACGAGTGTTCTTTAGTGGCTGCTGATATTCTTGCAGTATTTTAGGCTAGGTGCACCCCTTTGTCTGATCAGATCATTGCCCGGCATCTCATCCAGCATCTCATTAGCTGCAGAGAACTGTGCTCACCTCATTACATGGGAGGTTATAGACGCATCACAGCAAGTTCCTCAGCACTGGGCACGTGGTGGGAATATTTGGGGCAATCAAGTGAAAAGACAAGGAAGTTGTCCCCAAACTCTTGTAGCCTAGCTGGGGTGCAAGGTCTCAGAGGCAATGAGGATATGCCCATTGAGCAGTGAAGTTGGGGGCACTTGGGCAGTTGGAGACCTTTTGGGGCAGCCCAGCCTAGGGCAGTTGGCCACTGGCTAATGGGCAAGTGCCAGGGGAAGCTTTGGGTGATTGTCACAGGGGTCAAGAGACCTGTGGCCTGGGGTCTGTGGCTTTGTTTCTGGTTATTATTCAATTGGTAGAAAGAAGTTGATTGCCTTAATAGATACACCATAAAAATAATTTTGTCAAATCCTAAAAGATTCTTTAACGTATTTCAGATCATGTTTGACTTTTTCTTAGTTTCCTGTAAAAGCAATTGCTTTACACAAGAAAGGCTTATGTGCCCAGAGTTAGGAGGGTACTTAGCAGATGCTTTGGGGTAGAAAGGGACTTTGGTCCTCGCTGATGTCTTGTGTGTGTCACAGCTGTTCCTTTCTGCTTCCTGGTCTGGAGCATGGGGAGAATGACACAATCCCAGCAGGGTTAATGGAGTGACGTGTGAGGACCCCTCAGCAGATGCTGCTTTGCTGGCATGGTTGTAACTGTTGTTAGTGGTCTACAGTGAGTTCTGTGTGCATGCACACACCAGCCTCCCCAGGACAGGGTGGGGTGTGCAGAGGGCTTGGTTTTGGCAGACAAGAGTATTTTGTTATCGATGCTGTTTAGATTTGCTGGCACCTGGTGACAGCAGCAGACTGACTTGTAGTTGCTTTTATTATTATTAAAGTCTGCACAGACAAGCTTCCTGGTTGTCTGCACCTGGGAGCCCTCTCACCCACAGGCTGCTGCTTATGGGTCCCACCTGACCCTGTCTTGGCATGACCCAGTGGTCCCTGGAAGGGCCAGTGATCTATTGGCAGGAGGTGGTACCTTCCTCTTCATTCTGAAGAGAAGGTGCAGTGTGGGCAGACAGAGCCTCTGTTCTGCACAGGGACAGAGGTTCCTTGGTGAAAGATACAGAATTTCTGCTGTTCTTATGCAAGGTGTTGTGTACATGCAGTGGTTAGTGAAAAGCAGGCAGGACATGGTCCACTCAGGTCTACAGAGTGGGTCAGGGCTATTGCTGAGTGGCCTGGGGCCAGCCTTACCTGTCCTGAGGTCATGCTCTGTCACCTGGGCGAGGTAGAGGCCTTGGAGAGCCTTTTCTGCTTGCACAGTGATTGCTGGCAGAGGACTATGGAGACCAGACTTGTTGCCACAGGAATCAGGAGTATGTTTCATGCTCACCTGCCTCTTTGGAGTTGTTCCTGGCATGTTGGTCAAGGGGAGAGCAAGTACAGCCTCTTGAGGTAGCTGTTTCTCAAACCTTTCAAAGAGAGAGTGGATGAAACCGACTCATTTCCCTGACATACCTGTTCTGGCTAGAGTGGGTTGTGCCACCTGCCTGGAGTGACCCCTGGGCCCCTGGGAGCTGTCCTTCTTTACTGGCCTTCTCTGGGCTGCAAGTGATTTGAGGTGGGATGCTGTCACTGGCATGCTTGTCACAGCATGTTACTGAGCTCTTTTGTGGAGCCAGTTAGCAGGCAGGCCCTGGAGATGTCCAATTGTGTGAGTTGGGCCCACACAGTCTAGGCTCTGTGGGGAGGCTCCTGTGGCCAGCCCAGGACGGGGTTTGACATAACATCTAGAATGTTGAGGATCCTTGGGATCGTGGACACAAATGTGTCCACACGCACACACATGCAGACTTGCACATGTGAGTTGTTCCCCCCACGTAAGGAACCCTATAGCCTTTCTGGGGATTTGGAGCTGCCTTTCCTTGTGTTTTTTTAATCCACCACAAAGACCTTCCTCACGCTTCTGGGAAGGACATGATGGGAAGGGTGCTGGGCCTTGCTTGCTGCCCAGTGGCTCAGTGTTTCCCTGAGACTCAGAAACAGGGTTTGCTGTGCAGAGGTGGTGGCGAGAAACTAGCCTGTGTTCATGGAGCAGCGTCTACAGCCGCTCCAGGCAACCTTCACCTGAACTTGGAGTAAGAAGGATCTGGAACTCAACAGCCTTTCTGGTGGAGGAAGCTCTTCCCAGCATTCCTGACACATGGACATGTCATTTACCTTACTCGTCCTCATAGAGAGAAGCTCTGCACCTCCCAGGCAGTGTGTCTGTCCTGAGCCTCCTCGGGCACTGATGAGGCTACTTGTCCTGAGAGTGACTCCAATGCAGACTGCGTGTCACTGTGTTATTGGGGGGTGGCGTTTGCTGCAGTGAAATGAATATGACAGAAGTGTTGCTGTAGCTTTCAGAAGGATGGCAGGATGGCATCTGTCTTTGCAGTGCAGGCTGGTGAGTGCCGGCATGTGCTAGGCACCTTTGTTCCCTTCCCCAGAGGACCACAGGTGTCCTTGTGCCTACTTCCTAGTGAAGAGTACAGTCTGGCCTCACTTGGACAAGGCAGTTAAGAAGGGAAGAGATGAGCTTGGCATCGTGGCAGGCACCTGTAGTCCCAGCTACGCAGGAGGCTGAGGCAAAAGAATGGTGTAAGCCCAGGAGTTGGAGGTTGCTATGAGCTGTGACGCCACAGCACCTATGGAGGTTAATAAAGTGAGACTCTGTCTCTACAAAAAAAAAAAAAAAAAATGGGAAGAGACGGCTGGCCTGTGCATGTGTGTGCACACATGTGCATGTGTATGTGTGAGTGTGCTGCCCTCTCTGTGCTCAGATTGTGGGACATTGTAACACTACTTTTCCTTATTCCAGTTATTGTTGCTACAGTGACGCCTCACACTGATTTTGAGTAAGTTGGACTAAGGAGTTGCACTAATTTCAGAGGAAGAATTGAGCCAGGGATCAGGGCATTCACTGCTGTGGCTCTCCGAAGCTTCTAGCACAGGCCTATTAACTGGGACTCCGTAGTAGAAGCCAGTGGTGAAAGTGAGTCAGTTGGAAGCTTCCCTGAGGGCACCCACCCAGTTTCTACAAATGCACACAGTATTGTTATGCATCCATAGTCATATCCTCAGGCACCTTGAGTTTTTTGTTTTCCATAAAGGTTACATCTTCATAGCAGCCAGTTTTCTCCTGATTTCCAGAGAATCAAAAAATCAAATACCTGTTCTAGGGGAGAGGCTGGTTCAGGTAGGACTGTGGCCTGGCTCCTGCCTCGAGGAGAGAGGTCCTGGGTCTTGTCACTGAGATGAAGACAGCAGTCACAAATGCTTACTGGGGAGGGGTGATGTCAGGGCCATGTGGTTTTTGTCAGGGACTTGGGAAGGGCCACAGAGCAGGGTTTATTTGTATTCACAGGAGGAGTGAGGCTTAGGTCAGCTCAGAGTGTTGGAGGGTTTTCTTTCCTTGCTTCCTTCCTCTCCTTCCTTTTTTCCTGATCCAAGAGTGCGTTGAGCCTGGATGTTTCATGCTCAGCCTCACTGGCATTTCAAGGCTACAGCATCTTTGCCATTGGAGGTGTTCTGTGGGCTATCGGGTGTGGAACATCACTCCACCCTCCTTCCCCTTTATCCTACAGTTGTAGTAGCCAAAGCTGTCCCCCCACATTGCCACCTGTCCCCAGGAGCAGACCTGCCCTTGACTGAGAGGTACTGCTTTGGACCAGCTGACCCTGTTCAGGTGAGCACCTCACCACTGGGGCCAGGCCGCTCAAGACCATCAGGCCTGATCTGCTGGCAGCTGTGCTGGCCTTTCCTGGGCCACTCTGGGGGGGCAGGGGTTACCTTGGAAGCCCAGCTTCTGAGGAGGGCGACATGTGGCACTGCTATTTGTGCCTGTGGAAGCTGTTCTGTGCAGCCTTTGTGGCCTTCAAAGCCTTGGCATTGGTGCATTCCTGGGAGCCAGTGCTTCCTTCTTTGCTTTGAGTTCTATCTTCTTAAAAAGGAAAGCTTAGAGAGTGTATAAAGCCACAGAGATTTGAGGTTATCTCTGCAGGCAAAACAGAGACCAGGGATACCACACCAGCAGTCCCTGGGCTTTTCACTGATAAATTGCCCATCAAATGGTATTCAGTAGGTGATCATTAAATTCCTGTGGTTAGTGCCTGGAGGAGAGACAGCTCCTCTCTGTGGTCTCAGCTCCACATGCATCCAAGACTCTGGAGTGGGATTCATTTTCTCTTGAGGTGGTTGGAGAGTGAAGGTGGGAGGGTGTGGCTGCCTCTGGGCATAGACTGGCCACCTGACTAAGCATGGTGTGCTACCCTCCCCTCCCTTCAAGCCCTGCACAGAAGGTGGCAGGTGGGTGCAGATCTGTTTCATTGCTGAATACCCCACTCTGAGCTTACATTTTGTCATTATTCATGGGCTTGGGTTCCCCTTGTGACAGCCTGGAATGTGCAGGGTCCAGGAATGTGAAACTGCTGCTGCCTTTACTTGCTATGTGCATGAATTCTGTCCTCCTGAATCCCTCAACCTCTTTTAGTCATTTTCTTCTGAAAAAGTTTTCTTCCACTATAAATCTTATTTTTAAAGAATTCTTATTGTAGTTTGAAGGAGGTGATTTAGCTTATTTTTCCTCTTTTTATTTAGGAATAACTGTCTCCTGACTGAGACTTCCTTTCCAGTGTATTCTCAGTGGTAGAATTATCGTGGGAAACTTGTATTTTATGTGATTTGGCTAAAACCAAAACAATCCCAAACTTTTTGTTGTTGTTGTTTTTTTTTTTGGCCGGGGCTGGGTTTGAACCTGCCACCTCCAGCATATGGGGCCGGTGCCTACTCCTTTGAGCCACAGGTGCTGCCCAACAATCCCAAACTTTTCTTCACCAACCTAAAACAGTAATTGAACTTTAAATTGTACAAAGAAGTGGCCAACATGTAGAGAATCTTTTGTCAAATTCTGTAATGAATAATTTATAAATAAAGTTATGTTTAGCTACAAATTCCCATTTTCTCTATGTATGGTGACTTTTGGGATTCCTTGTATAATGGACTGGCAAAAGGGGTAGCCAAGGGGGGGATACTGCAGGTAAGAATTTTAGCCAGTACAGGAAGTGTGTATCTGTAGTGTGGGAGAGGGCTGTCTCTAAGGAGAAGGGCCATTTAGGTGTCAGGGTGAGAGGAAGAGTACCAGAGGTTTCTCATCCCTCACATTCTGTCATCCAAATTTAAAATTCTTGATTTTTCTTAGCATTTGCTCCCAATTTGGGATCTGAAAATGTGAGAGCATATGGTTATCTTGAATAACTAGTGATTTTATAAACTAAACAGCACTTAACTCATATTGTCAAAAGCTTCCTTACTGTTTTACTGAGATTTAAAAATTCTAGAGCAGTGGTTCTCAACCTGTGGGTCACGACCCCTTGTAACAATGAAAACACATCCTGCATATCAGATATTCATATTATGATTCATAACAGTAGCAAAATTAGTTATGAAGTAGCAATGAAAATAATTTTATGGGTGGGGGTCACCACAACATGAGAAACTGTATTAAAGGGTAGTGGCATTAGGAGGCTTTAGGAAGGTCGAGAACCATGTTCTAGAGGTATTGTCAAATTCATTAGTCCAATTAGTCCAACAAAAAGTCCTGTTTGAGACTCGGCGCCTGTGGCTCAGCGGGCTAAGGCACCAGCCACGTACACCTGAGCTGGCGGGTTCGAATCCAGCCCCGGGCCCGCCAAACAACAATGATGGCTGTAACCAAAAAATGGCCAGGCGTTGTGGCAGGCGCCTGTAGTCCCAGCCGCTTGGGAGGCGGAGGCAAGAGACTCGCTTGAGCCCAGGAATTGGAGGTTGCTGTGAGCTGTGATGCCATAGCACTCTACCCAGGGCGACAGCTTGAGGCTCTG